>SJYQ01000521.1:98702-134370 GCA_006410935.1 Redunca redunca | reverse complement strand
CCTTGGACACAGACATAAAAACTCATAATCTGGGTTTGCTCCTGGCATGTCACAGGCTTCTAGAAAACGTGGATTGTCAGGGACAGTTCGGGTGAGATGGGGAGCTACACCTTCGGAGACTGGTTAGTAAGAAGGCATAGCATCCATCCTAATGCCTTTAGATTCATATTTTAGTATAAGAAACAGGTAACTGTCAAAGGGAAGACATAAACACCGGTTTCCAATCTTCCAGCCTCATAGCCTTGGTTTTCTGGCAGTTTCCACATGCTCAGACTGGAACTTGATCGAAGCAGCTTATTTTGACTTTCTTACTCACCGCTCACGTAAAAGCAGTAAGCAAACACACATGGAAGGGGTAAGTATGAAAATACTGGCTGGGACTCATAAGTTTTCTTCTTATGATCCTAGCAACTGTTTCTAAATGTCCTGAATTCATTCAACTGCTCGGGCGTTCACCTACATGTTGCACCAGGGAAAAACAGGTGTAGGAACTTCATGAAGTGGAACTGATAGAGGATTATCAAAAAATAAAATGATGCAGTTGGAAAAGAATAGATCCAGAGAGGGGTGTGTGTGTATGTGTGTGTAGATAATTGGGCTCTGGCTCGTTTGCTTTGTAAGACCCATCAGAGTGGAAGGTGATTTCTGACAGCATTACTGCAGCTGAGCTGTCATGGCAGCAGCCCTCCAACCCCTGTGGCTGGGAACTCAGAAGCATCTGAGACAGCTCAGTCACTCAGATGGGTTTCCAGTGGAATCCATGGCCAGATGGCTGGTGACTTCCTCCTCCTCCTCGTCAACTGTGGATAAATTTCAGTTAATAAAGGTATTTCTGAAGATAGCCCCTTACATCAGGAGACTGTTGGGTTGAATAAACATCCGAGAATTTTACTTCTCCAAATGAATGATCTTACATGGCCACATGCAAAGTCAGTGCTTCTTCCTCTCAGCATTTTTGGAGCATGTTTTGGAATTGGTTTAGCCCTGGTTTCAGAGCTGACAAAGTGCTTCTTTACAGCTTTTGGTTCACTCGGGCTCTTCTCAGGGAATAAAGATGGACAGCCCCGAAATGCCAGGAGGAAGCATTTCTTTCCACCCTTTCTTACCGCTCCACAGTCCCTGGTTAAGTAGGAGGCAAAATGAGCTCTTATTTGCCTAAGTACCTGCTGTGGTGTGTTTAAAACAAAAACAACCATTTCTTCAAAGTCATACATTTGGCATCTATTCAAGGACCGAAGAAATCCTTTCTCAGCTCTGAGCTGGAAATTGATTCATAGCTCAGTTCACACTGATTAGTTGAAAATCTGACCTTAGTACTACCCAAGTGCTTATAGTTCACAGAACATCTGAAAATAGTGTAGAATGAAATGTTTCTGTGGATTTTCGTTTGGTTTCCAGTTCTGCACTTGAAGTTCCAGTAGATCACTACTGGGAACTGCAACAGCCGCGGGGCCCAGGGATGTGAGAGCATCCTGTCCCCAAGGCTGAATGCACTGGTGTGGGCGCATGCGTACCACGAGGTTGCCTAGCCCCGCCCCCGGATCCTAGCAGGCCCCTGGTCAGGTGTGGAAAAATGGCAGTGAACATCAGACTGGGACTTCAGTGCCTTTCAACACCTGCCATTTGGAGCAGTGGGGCAGAAGCAGTTGGGCATTCCGGGAAAATCAGAAGATTTGGCTTGACTGATGTCCAGCTAACAATGAACTGACAATCTTTTTTTTTTAAATGTTCCCACTCTAGCTGGCGGTGCTACAGAAAGCCCTTTCTGAAAGCCTCAGCCTGATCTCACTATCAGCCACTTAACCACGATATTAATGTTTTTTTCAGTTGCTGAATTTTTAAGATTTGGAATTACTCTGGGCTGGAAACTAGGCTCAACCACAACAGTCTGTTAATCAAACATTGCCCATCTTTCAGTAACTTGAGAGTTCTTTGGTGTTGAAAAGGTCCTCCTTTCTACCTACCCCTGCACTAGTAGAGAAAAATAGATTAATCATACATCTTGAGTGGTTTTTTTTTTCCTATAGGAAATCAGGTCAGTGCTAGATTTCATAAAATTCTTTACAAGACGTTTGATGAGAATTTAATAAGCATATCTCACTTTTGATGGAATTACCTGTGTCTGACACTGTTTCATTCTAAGTTTTTTCTGGCGGGGGGTGGGGGGACTGGATGGGGTCTTCATTACTGTGTTGCACTGCACAGGCTTATCGCAGTGGCTTCTCTTGTAGACCAAGGGATCTAGGGTGTACAGGCTCAGTAGTTGCCCTACAGCATGTGGGATCCTAGTTCCTGGACCAGGGGTTAAACCTATGTCCCCTGCATCGGCAGGTGGATTCTTAACCACTGAACCACCAGGGAAGTCCTGCATTATAAGTTTTGATTAGTGGCTTTGGTTAGAAATCTGGGCTCCCAGCAAGTTCCCAAGCTCAGAAAGATGCTTGTAGGATCAGAGTTGGCCTTGTGTGGACTTCTGGCTAGTTTTTGAACAGTAGTAACTTTCAGGCATTGGAGAAGGAAATGGCAACCCACTCCAGTGTTCTTGCCTGGAGAATCCCAGGGATGGGGGAGCCTGGTGGGCTGCCATTTATGGGGTCGCACAGAGTCAGACACGACTGAAGCGACTTAGCAGCAGCTTTACACTGAGCTTTCCTGGTGGCTCAGTGGTTAAAGAATCCACCTGCCAATGCAGGTTCGATCCCTGGATTGGGAAGATCCTCTGGAGAAGGAAATGGCAATCCACTACAGTATATTCTCTCCTGGAGAATCCTATGGACAGAGGAGCCTAGCGGGCTACAGTCCATGGGGTCACAAAGAGTTGGACACGATGGAACAACTGAACAACAACAACAAGGACCATGTTAGAGAACATTTATCATGAAGGTACTCCTTATCAGGTGCCAATTGAAAAAAAAAATCTCAGGAAGCAGTGAGTTTAGTCAACGTACACCTTCAAAGTCTCAGACCTGAGCTGCTGAGAGGAATGAATAAACTTAAGACACTTTCACTTACAACTTTCAATTCCTGGAGATTAAACATTTATATCTCTTTTTCTTAAATGACTAACACATCTAGGTGGGGTGAGATTATTCAGAGGTTATTTTTCAAAAAATTTCCAAAACTCTGGCACAGGATTGGCAATATCCCTATAATGTTTTTTCATTTAAAGAGTGGTGTTGCAGGAGAAAACAAAAATTATTTTATTTACACACTGTAAAATGTCTAGCTGACAAAGAGCTTTCATAAGGGTATTTGTTTCAGTGAAGTAAATTGGCATTGATGCAGAGAGACTTATTCAAGAGAAAAGGATGCCAAAGAGGAAACAACAGAGGGATAGAAATTAAAAAGTAATAAAGGAAGAAGTTTAGTGACTAGCAGGAAATTGCTTATCCATGGCCATTTATCGAAATTATACTTTCAACAACATGCTATAAGTAATACCAAAATCTTTATATTTTAAAGGCATATTTAATATTTATTTCCAAGTCTTAAGGAACTCTTCACTCAAGTTAATAGGCTTTTTGGCATACTTGATATAAAAATCTACATACAGAAAATATAGAGCATCAACTGAAAAAAATGCACAACCCAAAAGCTGAGAATTATGTTTTATTCAGTGGAATTTCTAAACTTAAGCCCAGGGGTCAGCCTCTTAGCTCTAAAGGACTGCTCTGAAGAGGTAAGGAGGGAGCCAGGATACATAGGAGTTTTTGCAACAAAAACTCAGAACATCAAAAGGTTGCTGTTAATTAAAGAAAACCAGACATCTCAAGTCAATGAAGTTAGCACTTTCCTGTATATGGGAAGATGTAAGAGTCTGGGTTCACTGAAATAATTCCTTTGATATGCACCTTCACTATCTGGGGCCAGTATCTGTTTTTGTTTTCCATCTAGAATCCTTTCAGTCAGGGCGGCTGCAGTGGTTGATGGCCAGAGAGCCCCAACATCCTGTGTTTACTGACATAGCAAATGACATTCTCGGTGCACAAGTAAAACTATCCCATTCTTATCCCTATTATGTTTTCCCTTCCTCTACAAGTATTTGGAGGGTCATAAGCCAGAGTGTTGAGTTGGACTGTGAAGAAGGCTGAGTGCTGAAGAATTGATGCTTTTGAACTGTGGTGTTGGAGAAGACTCTTGAGAGTCCCTTGGACTGCAAGGAGATCCAACCAGTCCATTCTGAAGGAGATCAGCCCTGGGATTTCTTTGGAGGGAATGATGCTAAAGCTGAAACTCCAGTACTTTGGCCACCTCATGCGAAGAGTTGACTCATTGGAAAAGACTGTGATGCTGGGAGGGATTGGGGGCAGGAGGAGAAGAGGACAACAGAGGATGAGATGGCTGGATGGCATCAATGACTCGATGGACATGAGTCTGAGTGAACTCTGGGAGTTGGTGATGGACAGGGAGGCCTGGCGTGCTGCGATTCATGGGGTCGCAGAGAGTCGGACACGACTGAGCGACTGAACTGAACTGAACTGAACTGAAGGCAGAGTGTTTAAGATTCCATATTCACACTTGGTAACAAGGTTGTTTTATTCATTTTGGCTTTAGCTTCACAACTGAGGAAAGCACAATGCTGCTCAAGGCATCTTCTCTTATTTTTCTGCTGAAAAATAGGCCCTGGATCTCTGCATAATAAATACTCAGCACCTTTGCGGCGCTGTTCAGTATAAACCAGATTATGAGACTGTCTTATATGTTTAAACAAGGACAGGGTTCACAGGGAGGTTAAAGAGTTTAAACTTTCCTTTTTTCCTGGATTTGGCTCTTGCTCAGTATCCCTCAGGAAATGAGCTGTTCAGGGATGTGCTGCCACATCAAAATTTTGAAAGAAGATACCTTAAAACCACCAAAGTAAACCTTCCTCTGGATAATTTAGCAGACTGACTATAGTACATTTCATCACTGACCAACAGAGCAGAAATAGCTACTACAGCCAAAGGCTAGTTCCAGAAACGTTTCTGACCAGTCTTCTTGAGCTTTAGCTTCATGGTTCCATATTTAATAACTTCAGCACTTTGCTGGTTAAACAACTCTGATATGAAATGTGAATCCCAGAAATCATTGTTTCATCCCAAAGAGTTGGAAAACTTTTCCCCTACCAATTGTTACAGATGTAAAAAGATCACTCCAAATCCCCATTATTTATTCCGCTCAATGAATTATCTTGTTCTGTGGTTTTCAGAAACTTTAACCAACTGTCCTAGTATCTTTTTCTCTCATTTTAAATAACTGCTTTAAACAAATGATCCAAGCTCAGAACTGAATTTATGGCAGCAGATTCAGACTCAAGCCCTGCAGAGCACTGGTATCTATTCTCCACATAACACATAAAAACAGTTTCCTAGGTCAAGCAGGGCAAGACCTCCAGATCTCTGATTCACATAGCCATTATTTACAAATTTTCTCTAAATTCATTTCTTTTAAAATAAACTGAGTATCTTTATGAAATCATAGATACTATAACACTACTGTTGCTGTTTAGTCGTTAAGTCATGTCCAATTCTTTGTGACCCTATGGACTGTAGCCTGCCAGAATCCCCTGTACATGAGATTTTCCAGGCAAGAAAACTGGAGTGGCTTGAAAACTCCAGGGGATTTTCCTGACTCAGGGATCGAAGCTGTGTCTCCTGTATTGGGAGGCCGATTCTTTAGCACTGAGATACCTAGGAAGCCCCTATAACACTCTTAATTTTCTTTAATTTTTAATAAATTAAATATTACTTCAATGACTTTAACTCTGAAATGTTACAAATGGCAAATGACTTTTTCTTAGAGCATACAAGATACTAGAAATGTTACTGCTTTCTGTGCACCAGTGATGTTCATGAACCTGATCAATGGATAATCATTTAAGAATCCATTGGGATAGAATATGAGCCAGTTGGTGTGAACCCAGCTGTGTCCACCACTTTTTAATCATCTGTGAAGGTCATGTGTCATGTACCATGGCTGGATTCTGAGTGAATGGCAGTTGACCAGAGGGTGAACTGAAATGCAAATGTGTTCCTTGCACATATGCTCTTGATTCTAAATGATTTGAGGCTCTGTTTTATATCACTAAAACCCAAGAGTGTCCAGGTATGAGGGGGTCTAGCCCAAACAAAAACCAAATCAAGTCAATCTCTGAATGGGCCAAGCAGAACCAAACTTGTCCTTCACTTTCTCCAGGATCTGAGAAGTGATGGTCTCTGAAAGAGCTTTACCCTATGTCTCCTCTCCCTTTAGTTCTGGGCTCTCGGTCCAGCTCCCTTATCTAGACCCATTCTTAAACTGCTAGGGATCTCTGGATAAGCAGCATATCCATGTGGACTACACATCTATATGACCATTCTCTGCATGATTAAACTCTTTACTATGGAAAAACCATCACAGGCCCCATTGAGCCATCTGATTCCAGGCTGGTTCCGTCAGATTCTAGGAACTTTGTTATGCAAAAGAAGAAGCTCCTCCCAGCCGATCTTACCTTCTGATACAGACATGTTAGTTCTAGAAACCCCCACAGACCTAAGTTACAGTAAGTCCACTGGAACATTATATGATGCAGAGCCTTTCTTCATGTTAGCAGCCATAGCTTGGACACTGATATAAGGTTAGGGGTTTTTCCTCCTGTTGTATTATATATTTTAATAGTAATCCAAAAATTACAAAATTAACATGCTTGCACTGCTTTGTCAAGTGAGTTTGCACCATCAGCATTTTGTATTACTATTTATCTTTAATATTTTTCTTTGGGAGTGCCTTCGCACTAAACAAAGAAAAATTCTTCCTGTTCTCCATCTCCCTGTCCTTTGGGATGATATTATACCAAACATTAATTTACAAAAAGAATGGTCTCTCAGAAGTGATAAAATACCAAAACTTTAAATCCCTTAACTGCTGTTTGTTTCAAATCTTAACAACACTGAATTCTAATTTAGTCCCAACATTACAAATTAACATTCCAATAATTCTTTTTATCTAGCAATGATGCAAGATACCAAGTTGAGATTCTATCACAAGAAGATATACACTTTCCACACAGTGTATGTTTGGTTTTGCATTCAGGCACCTGGGAGAATACTAGATTAATAATGCCTGTCATTTTCAGGTAACTTCAGTTTCCACTGTGTAATATAAAACCAATTCAAATAGGATTTTTAGCATTCTTTTCATTACTTATTAGACTTTCACTTAGTGAGACATAGTATGTATATGAGTATGTCAGCTTATGTCTCAGTTCAGTTCAGTTCAGTCGCTCAGTCGTGTCCAACTCTTTGCGACCCCATGAATCGCAGCACACCAGGCCTCCCTGTCCATCAGCAACACCCAGAGTTCACTCAGACTCATGTCCATCAAGTCTGTGATGCCATCCAGCCATCTCATCCTCTGTCGTCCCCTTCTCTTCCTGCCCCCAAAACCTCCCAGCATCACAGTCTTTTCCAATGAGTCAACTCTTTGCATGAGGTGGCCCAAGTACTGGAGTTTCAGCTTTAGCATCAGTCCTTCCAAAGAACACCCAGGAGTAATCTCCTTTAGAATGAACTGGTTGGATCTCCTTGAAGTCCAAGGGACTCTCAAGAGTCTTCTCCAACACCACAGTTCAAAAGCATCAATTCTTCAGCACTCAGCTTTCTTCATAGTCCAAATCTCACATCCATACATGACCACTGGAAAAACCATAGCCTTGACTAGATGGACCTTTGTTGGCAAAGTAATGTCTCTGCTTTTCAATATGCTGTCTAGGTTGGTCATAACTTTTCTTCCAAGGAATAAGCGTCTTGTTACCATCTGCAGTGATTTTGGCGCCCAAAAAGATAAAGTCTGACACTGTTTCCACTGTTTCCCCATCTATTTGCCATGAAGTGATGGGACCAGATACCATGATCTTCGTTTTCTGAATGTTGAGCTTTAAGCCAACTTTTTCACTCTCCTCTTTCACTTTCATCAAGAGGCTTTTTAGTTCCTCTTCACTTTCTGCCATAAGGGTGGTGTCATCTGCATATGAGGTTATTGATATTTCTCCTGGCAATCCTGATTCCAGCTTGTGCTTCTTCCAGCCCAGCGTTTCTCATGATGTACTCTGTTTCCCCCAAATACATGATATTATACTTTCAAGTTAAGGACTAAAAGTGTTAGGAGAAGCACACTGATTGAAACTGCCCACCCTGGCCAGGCACCATAGTAACTATTTGCATGAGTTGTTTCATGACAGGAGGTCCTGGTAAGGAACACAGAACTAATAAGCCTCCAATAACCGGAAGAGTTCAGGAAAGGTCAAAATGAGACACCACATGTCTGACCACCTCCCAGAATCCTTCTCTCTGGCATTCATCTTGGCTGAACAAGGCATGAACCACCAGGAAGGACTCTTAAGTCAGAATGATTGGCTAAAGACAACCCAGAAATTAATCCTATCACCATAAAACCCGAGACTGCAAGCCATGTGGCAGAGCTGTTCTCCTGGGTTCCCTTACCCTACTGCCCTCCACCTGGGTGCCCTTTCCCAATAAAATCTCTTGCTTTGTCATCACATGTGTCTCCTCAGACAATTCATTTCCAAGTGTTAGACAAGAGCCCGGTTTTGGGCCCTGGAAGGGGTCCTCCTTCCTACAACAAAAGTATAAAAAAGATTCACAAACATTGCTTATGTTTGCTTTTGTCTGACTGATGACAGTTGTATCACATGGCCCCAGGCAGTGCTAGGAGAAGGCTGCTAAGTACACACAGATTGGCCAAACATCACTAAAGAGAAGCAAGTCACAAGGTGTGGTTTGTGGTGGCACCGGACACCTGCATCAAGTAATTCCTCAAAATATAAGAAGTTCACTTAAGGGAAATGCAGCTTATTTTAACAAATTTTCTTGTGGTAAATTTATTCTTCTGAAATAGCCAAAAATATCCTGTTGGATAATTGTTATTGTTTGGGCAGCTTTAAAACTATTGTTAAGAAATGGCAGATCTTTAAAAATAACAAGCTTTAGAAGAATAAACTGAGTTTAAAAAGTGTGGCTATACCCAGAGTAACACTTGGGTGAATTCAACCCAAAGGAGTTACAACTTAATAAAGATATATGAGATAGCATCAGGGCATTTTTGGCAAAATAGTTTCTGTCACTTTTAGAAGTTTACTTTTAAACATGTTAACTCAGTCTTTGGAATTTAAAAAAAAAAACAATGTCTTCTATAATTGTTTAAATAGCTTTAGCATTAATAATTAATTAAATAGCATTCAGACATACTAGACTCTTTCCAGTGTTAGGGTTATGGGTTGAAATTATTGCTTTAATCAGTTGAGTTGAAACATTTATACTTCCAACACTAGAGTCAAAGGAGCAAGAAAGGCCATACAATAGAGTACCCTGATTTGAGCATTAACATGTGACTGGTCTTAACTGTCAAGTCTCTCTTGTCAGCTATCACCTACCCTCACCCCATTATCTCTGTCTAGTTTCAGTCTTCATTATTTCTAACATGGCTGGCAACTGTAGCTTCCTCTCAAGCCTCTGGGCCTCCAATCTTGCTCTCCCCCAACCACTCACCACCCTTCAGGAATCTGGCCATTTATACCTTCCTTAAAGCTCTGGCAATTGTTCAACTGCCTATTGTACTTAAAGTTCAAACTCTATTAAATAAACCAAATTTCTGTTAGGTAAATCAAGTGATGAAACAACTTCACAAGTCATCTTTAACCTATTTCTTCAGCCTTACCTTTAACCATCACTTATGCACTCCTAAATACCTTGAACTGTAATTTTACCACAATGGCTAAAACAGGTTGTGTGATTAGACTGTCCAGGTCTAATCCCAGTAGACACCTTCTAGACATGTGAACTAAAATTAAATGCTTTATTTCTCTAAATTTCAGTTTTACCATCTGCAAAATGAGTATTAAGGGACTATTGTTAATATTCAATAACACAATTACTCAATAAAGAGTAGCTAGGACTAACCACCGCAAACAAACACTTTATTCACTCTTATTTCCATGACTTTACCCAGAGCCATTTATTTGCCTGATGTGTCCCTCCCACCTGGCATCTTTTTGTCAATGAAGTCCTATCTGTCCCTCAAAGCCTGATTCAAATGGCAACTCTCCTTGAAAGCCTTCCTCTACCCTTTCACTTAGAAAACGGTAGTTGCTCTCACTGTGGTAATCTTACAGCATTTTGTGCATACTGCACTATCAAAACATGCATCCTCCTAGATCCACATATACCTTCTTCCCCACACTGTAAGATCTGCATGGGAAACAGCAATAATAACTTTGCATCTTTGTATTAATGGTTGAAATGTGTCCCCCACAAAAAGATATATTTAAGTCTTAATACCCAGTACCTCAAAAGGTGGCTTTATTTGGAAATAGGGTTGTTGCAAATATAGTTAGTTAAGATGAAGTCATACTGGAGTATGATTAGCTCCGGGTCATACTGGAATATGATTAGCTCCAATCCAGTATGACTGGTGTTCTTAGAAGAAGGCAGCAATGTGAAGACAAAGAGACAGAGAAAATAACATGTGGGGACTTTTAGCACTGTAACTTACATTCTGCTCATAAAGTGATAATTATTATTAATAATCAAGGCAGCGATATAAAGTTTTTCAACAGATGATTCATAAAAATGACACAATTACATGTTATCTATAATCTGAGGATATTATATCTGAGATTCCAGAAAATGTTTTCTCAAAGCATTTTTTATTTACAACACATTTGCTCTTAGTCACCTATTAATATATATAGTGTTATGCTGATATGTGCCCTACACCAAGCCCATGCCACAACGAAAGATCACGCATGCCACAATGAAGACCCCGTGTGCTACAACTAATCTGAATAAACACATTTTTTTAAAAGAAAAGGAAAAGAACACACCAAGTGAAGGTGGAAGCAGAGACTGGGGTGATACATCGACAGCCAAAGAATGGCAAGGATTGATGGCCTTCACCAGAAGCTAAGTAAGACAGGGAAGGATTCCTCCTGAGGGCTTTCAGACTTCAAGCCAACATTTTCATCTCAGATTTCTAGCCTCCAGAACTGTGAGACAATAAATTCTGTTGTTTTAAGCTACCCAGTTTGTGGTACTTTGTTATGACAGACCTAGGAAAGTAACACATATTCCCAGATTCAGGGAAGAAACTTCAATATATTTGTGTTGGAGAAACAAATGGCTTTAAGAATTTCACTTAATCAGTTTGGACTTACATAGAAAAGTAAGGGTACATAGATGGCTGTGTTAGATCATCAAAAGTTCTAGCTCCAAGAATCTATGATTCTGTGTGATTTCATAGTTTAGTGCCATATTTCCTTCTCTTCCCCATCTAAAATTTTAAGATGATAGATTCTTAGGATTCTGAAAACTTTGCTACATTCCTCCTTGCCCTGTAACCTACATTAATTGCTCATAAAGTGAAAATAATTACTAATCATCATGGTGATGATATAAAGTTTTTCAACAGATGATTCATAAAAATGAAATAATTATTCATCTTTACATGTTATCTGTAATGTAAGAATATTGTGTCTGAGACTCCAGAAAATTTTCCTCAAAGCATTTTTATCTACAATACATTTGCTCTCAGTGGTCTGTTAATCTACTATAGTGTTATGCTGTTATGCGCCCTATGCCTAAAATACTAATTTACACAGAAATAACGGTATTTAGTTCAGTTCAGTTCAGTCGCTCAATTGTGTCTGACTCTTTGTGACCCCATGGACCGCAGCACGCCAGGCTTCCCTGTCCATCACCAACTCCCAGAGCTTGCTCAAACTCATGTCCACTGAGTCAGTTATGCCATCCAACCAGCTCATCCTCTGTTGTTACCTTCTCCTCCCGCCTTCAATCTTTGCCAGCATCAGAGTCTTTTCAAATGAGTATAACATTATACAGACAGATAAAACCAATCTTAAATTCTAGACCAGAATCAAGGTCTACTTCTCTACTTTAGAAACTGTAGCTAAGAAAAAGGAAAAAAGTCCAGAGGAATTTGGAAAGTGAAATGTAATTTCAGTCACAGTCATTAGAAAGAACATTCACTGTATAACTGAAAATTCCAAAGTACACAAAGAAAACAGAATGGCATTGAAACATGTATACTATCATGTAAGAAACGAATCGCCAGTCAATGTCCGATGCAGGATGCAGGATGCTTTGGACTGGTGCAAGGAGAGGACCCAGGGGGATGGTATGGGGTGGGAGATGGGAGGGGATTCGTGTTTGGGAACGCATGTACACTCGTGGTGAATTAATGTCAATGTTTGGCAAAACCAATACAGTAATGTAAAGTAAACCAAAGTAAAAATAAAAATTAAAAAAAAAAAAAGAAAACAGAAGGCCATGCTATGTGGTGCCTAAAATAACACATTATTATAAAGCAAATCAATTTTTAGAGCATCAAAAATCCAAGACTNGAGGGGATTCGTGTTTGGGAACGCATGTACACTCGTGGTGAATTAATGTCAATGTTTGGCAAAACCAATACAGTAATGTAAAGTAAACCAAAGTAAAAATAAAAATTAAAAAAAAAAAAGAAAACAGAAGGCCATGCTATGTGGTGCCTAAAATAACACATTATTATAAAGCAAATCAATTTTTAGAGCATCAAAAATCCAAGACTATGAAAGTGTGGCTGCTGAGATCTCTCTGAGCCTTAGCTTCAAGAATGTGCAGTGAAGGTGCTAAATCTGTCATAAAATAGAATGCTCTGCCCTCCTTGAGCCAAACATCCAGTCTCTGATAGCTACATTTACTGTTGACTTGAAAGAGATGTTTCATCTTTTACTATTCAGGTATGTGAGCACAAGATTCCCAAAGAAAGATGCCAGTATACTGACAGTCCAGTTTGGTGGCTTGCAGAACTTCTATGAGCATACATGTTCCATGCAGTAATCCAATAATCCAACAGCCATGTCATAATCATGGGTTATGTCTTATCCCAGGCCCACTATCAGTTTGCTGTGGCAGCTTTGAGCAAATTACTTTTTTTCTGAAGCTCAGTTTCTTCATTTGTAAGCCAAAGTAATGACAGTCTCTGCTTCTTAGGATTTGTTGTGAGGATTAAAATAAGAGAAAGTTCAGAGTGCTTAATATAGAGCCTGGCATATTATAATCACCCAATAAAAATTAACTGTTATCTTCATCAGCATTATTACCGGTGTGTATAATGGAACTAGGAAGCAAGTTAAGGGTAGGACAATGCCTATCTCTTAATGGACACCAGATATTAACACTCTAAGACAGTAATCGGCAAACTAAGCTTGTGGTGCAAGTACAATCCAAAGCTTGCTTTTGCAAATAATCATTTATTGGAACATAGTCACTCCTTTTCTTTTACATGTAGTCTATGTGTACTTTCCCCTGAAGATTTAGTAGTTGTAAAAAAGGAAAAAAAGGAAAGCCTACAGATCCTGAAATAGTTATTACTTGGCGGCCCTTTAAAGAACAAATTTGCTAACTCTGCACCAGGTCCTTGTAACTTCTAGTATGGTTTTCGGCACATCAGACATGTGGACACTCATGATCTCCACACCTTGTAAATCAGAATCTGCATATTTACACAGGACCCCCAAGTGATTCAATGCACATTAAAGGCTGAGATACACTGGTTGAGGCTGCTGCTAAGTCACATCAGTCGTGTCCAACTCTGTACAACCCCATGGACGGCAGCCCACCAGGCTCCTCCATCCCTGGGATTCTCCAGGCAAGAACACTGGAGTGGGTTGCATTTCCTTCTCCGATGCATGAAAGTGAAAAGTGAAAGTGAAGTCACTCAGTCGTGTCAGACTCTTTGCGACTCCATGGACTGACTACAGCCTACCAGGCTCCTCCGTCCATGGGATTCTCCGGGCAAAAGTACTGGAGAGGGGAGCCATTGCTGGTTGAGGCTCAGTCAGTCAGTTCAGTCGCTCAGTCGTGTACGACTCTTTGCGACCCCATGAATTGCAGCATGCCAGGCCTCCCTGTCCATCACCAACTCCCAGAGTTCAGTCAAACTCACGTCCATCCAAGTCAGTGATGCCATCCAGCCATCTCATCCTCTGTCGTCCACTTCTCCTCCTGACCCCAATCCCTCCCAGCATCACAGTCTTTTCCAATGAGTCAATTCTTTGCATGAGGTGGCCCAAGTACTGGAGGGTCAGCTTTGGCATCATTCCTTCCAAAGAACACCCAGGGCTGATCTCCTTCAGAATGGACTGGTTGGATCTCCTTGCAGTCCAAGGGACTCTCAACAGTCTTCTCCTACACCACAGTTCAAAAGCATCAATTCTTCGGTGCTCAGCTTTCCTCACAGTCCAACTCTCACATCCATACATGACCACTGGAAAAACCACAGCCTTGACTAGATGGACCTTTGTTGGCAAAGTAATGTCTCTGCTTTTTAATACGCTACCTAGGTTGGTCATAACTTTCCTTCCAAGGAATAAGCGTCTTTTAATTTCATGGCTGCAGTCACCATCTGCAGTGATTTTGGAGCCCAAAAAATTAAAAGCCTAACATTGTTTCCACTGTTTCCCCATCTATTTCCCATGAAGTGATGGGACCAGATGCCATGATCTCCATTTTCTGAATGTTGAGCTTTAAGTCAACTTTTTTACTCTCCACTTTCACTTTCATCAAGAGGCTTTTTAGTTCCTCTTCACTTTAGATTTCCAGGAGAAATATCAATAACCTCAGATATGCAGATGGTTGAGGCTAGGGATTGGCAAACTTGTGTAAAGAGCTATATCATAAAAATCTTAAGCTCTGAAGCATTGCATCTGTGTTGCACCTGTTCAACTCTGGGAGAGCAGCCATAAGCAACATGCAAACAAATGGGCATGGTTCTATACCAAAAAAATTATTTATGGAAACTGGAACTTTAATTTCATATGATTTTCTTATGTCACAAAATAATCTTTTAACTTTTCCAAATATTTTAAAATGTTAAAACCTCTTTTAATTTATGGACCACATAAACAGGCTGGATCTGGCCCACCGGCCATAGTCTGCAGCCTTGTGCTAGGCTACTGCTGAGCCAGTACTTAGCCCCTCCCCTCACGAATTCCCCCAAGATCCTAAATATACCTATTTATATTTTCCAGCACATGTGACTTCAGTGAAGTTACCTGTTATTTAACTTATCCTAGAATACATTTCTCCTCCTCCCATATAATTTCTCACTTGTGATATAAAGTTTCTATCAAATGATGTCATGGCATACTACATCTTTTTTTCATAAGCAGAATAGAATATAGCACAGAGAAGCTGAGCTAAGAAGAGACATATAGCTCTATCTATCTACCTGTCTAGCAACACATTTTATGTATGTGTGTGCACGTGTATACCTGCGTCTGAAGGAATGAGAAACTGATCATGATAAAGAACTCTTTGGCCCTAAATTTGAACCAACCATATCAAACATTTCTAATAATAAGTATGGAATCTGGGTTCAAGACTCTTTCTTTTATATGCAAATCTGATGAAATATTGAGATTTTAAACAAATCAGTTTCATAAAAGAAGCTTAATTCATAGAAATCTTTAATGTTTAAATTTTACTGAAGTTCAATAGAAACCTGTCACTAATGATGGCTAGATAAGAGGACTTTGTTGAATTAACATAACATTAATAATTTAGGATCAGCAATTTAAGAAACATGGAAGTACTCAAAATTCATCAGGAGCACAATCTACATCAACTATCTGAACAATCTTAGAGGGAATATTTATGTCTAAAATTCTTAATCTGAATGAATTTGTCAGAGTATTGTCTGACTCTCTTTTATCTTTCTCTCATCATTCAGTTTTCTCTCTCCTTTCTATGATAACCTGTTTTCTGAGACAGGCCAAGATCAAGACCTTTCTACTTAATCTGACAAACCCTCTAACCGTAAATCATTCACTAATGAAGATTTCCCCCCAGTATATTCATTAGGAAGATTTCAAGAAACAGAAAGAATTACAAGAAACAGAAAATACTGGCTTAACTAGCTGAAGCCTTATGAAATTTATTATTTTATATAAGATATTCTCAGGTGAAGCAGATTCAGGATTTTTAATTCAATGCCTCAAAAACATCATGAAGGACTAAGGATCCTTCTATCATTCCACAGTGCATTCTTCAGGATACGGGCTTGTCCTTAAGCTAACTACCTCATATCATAATCAGACAAAAGACCATCTAGTGAAATAATGATTTTGTGAGTCTTCTTTTCATTGTGACAAAAATTTTCACAAAGTTCCCCAGAAGAGTTCATTCCTTGCACTAAGCAGAAATGCATCATACCTATTGGCTCAGATCATGAACTTATTACCAAATTCAGACTTAAATTGAAGAAAGTAGGGGAAACCGCTAGACCATTCAGGTATGACCTAAATCAAATCCCTTATGATTATACAGTGGAAGTGAGAAATAGATTTAAGGCACTAGATCTGATAGATAGAGTGCCTGATGAGTATGGAATGAGGTTTGTGACATTGTACAGTAAACAGGGATCAAGACCATCCACATGGAAAAGAAATGCAAAAAAGCAAAATGGCTGTCTGGGGAGACCTTACAAATAGCTGTGAAAAGAAGATAAGTGAAAAGCAAAGGAGAAAAGGAAAGTTATAAGCATCTGAAGGCAGAGTTCCAAAGAATAGCAAGAAGAGATAAGAAAGCCTTCTTCAGCGATCAATGCAAAGAAATAGAGGACAAGAACAAAACAGGAAAGACTAGAGATCTCTTCAAGAAAATTAGAGATACCATGCAAACATGGGCTCGATAAAGGACAGAAATGGTATGGACCTAACAGAAGCAGAAGATATTAAGAAGAGGTGGCAAGAATACACAGAAGAACTGTACAAAAAAGATCTTTACGACCCAGATAATCACGATGGTGTGATCAGTCATCTAGAGCCAGACATCCTGGAATGTGAAGTCAAGTGGGCCTTAGAAAGCATCACTACAAACAAAGCTAGTGGAGGGGATGGCATTCCAGTTGAGCTATTTCAAATCCTGAAAGATGATGCTGTGAAAGCGCTGCACTCAATATGCCAGCAAATTTGGACAACTCAGCAGTGGCCGCAGGACTGGAAAAGGTCAGTTTTCATTCCAATTCCAAAGAAAGGCAATGCCAAAGAATCCTCAAACTACCGCACAATTGTACTCATCTCACATGCTAGTAAAGTAATGCTCAAAATTCTCCAAGCCAGGCTTCAGCAATACGTGAACCGTGAACTTCCTGATGTTCAAGCTGGNAACTAAAAAGCCTCTTGATGAAAGTGAAAGTGGAGAGTGAAAAAGTTGGCTTAAAGCTCAACATTCAGAAAATGGAGATCATGGCATCTGGTCCCATCACTTCATGGGAAAAGATGGGGAAGCAGTGAAAACACTGTCAGACTTTATTTTTGGGGGCTCCAAAATCACTGCAGATGGTGACTGCAGCCATGAAATTAAAAGATGCTTACTCCTTGGAAGGAAAGTTATGACCAACCTAGATAGCATATTCAAAAGCAGAGACATTACTTTGCCGACTAAGGTCCATCTAGTCAAGGCTATGATTTTTCCTGTGGTCATGTATGGATGTGAGAGTTGGACTGTGAAGAAGGTAGGGCACAGAAGAATTGATGCTTTTGAACTGTGGTGTTGGGAGAAGACTGTTGAGAGTCCCTTGGACTGCAAGGAGATCCAACCAGTCCATTCTGAAGGAGATCAGCCCTGGGTGTTCTTTGGAAGGAATAATGTTAAAGCTGAAACTCCAGTACTTTGGCCACCTCATGCAAAGAGTTGACTCATTGGAAAAGACTCTGATGCTGAGAGGGATTGGGGGCAGGAGGAGAAGGGAACGACAGAGGATGAGTTGGCTGGATGGTATCACTGATTCGATGGAGATGAGTCTGAGTGAACTCTGGGAGTTGGTGATGGACAGGGAGGTCTGGCATGCTGCAATTCATGGGGTCGCAAAGAGTCGGACACGACTGAGTGACTGAACTGAACTGAACAGCCAAGAAGAATGAGATTATCATAGTCGGATTAGGAAAGCACATGGCTGTATTAAAGAGGTTAAATTATATGAACAAAAATCCCTATTGGGGGAAGGAGGAGGAGTGTAGTTGTTATCACTGAGTAATCAAACAACACTCAATATGACAACTGCAATTCCTATTTAGCAAACTGTCCCTAATAAAGGGTATCTCATTCATCAGCCAGAGTTAAACTGAAGGTAGCTAATTATGTGTGTGTGCACTCCGATTCTTAGTCATTTTCAACTCTTCCCAACCCCCTGGACTATGGCCTGCCAGGCTTCTCTGTCCATGGAATTTTCCAGGCAAGAATACTGGAGTGGGTTGCCATTTCCTACTCCAAGGGATCTTCCCGATTTAGGGATCAAATCCACATCTCTTTCCGGAGAAGGCAATGGCACCCCACTCCAGTACTCTTGCCTGGAAAATCCCATGGGCAGAGGAGCCTGGAAGGCTGCAGTCCATGGGGTCGCGGAGAGTTGGACACGACTCAGTGACTTCACTTTCACTTTTCACTTTCATGCGTTGGAGAAGGAAATGGCAACCCACTCCAGTGTTCTTGCCTGGAGAATCCCAGGGACGGGGGAGCCTGGTAGGCTGCCGTCTATGGGGTCGCGCAGAGTCGGACACGACTGAAGCGACTTAGCAGCAGCAGCACATCTCTTTCATCTCCTGCACTAGCATGAAGATTCTTTACCACTTTGCAACCCGGGAAGCCCAGCTAATTAATTTTCAAGAAATATATACCATTGGGAGATTCTGACTGTGACTGTATAATCCAAATATTAGTCTAATATAGATCTGAAGCAGCCAAACTGTAATTACAGAACTAAAGGCACATACCACACTATGATTTCCCTGGACTTTCCCGGTGGCTCAGATGATGAAGAATTCGCCTGCAATGCAGGAGACCCAGGTTCAATCCCTGTGTGGGGTTCGATCCCTGGGTCAGGAAGATCCCCTGGAGAAGGGAATGGCAACCCAATCCAGTATTCTTGCTTGGAGAATCCCATGGACAGAAGAGCCTGGCGGGCTATAGTCTATGGGGTCACAAAGAGTCAGACACAACTGAGCAAATCAGTTTCACTTTCTTTCATCACAATCTGAGGATAGCTATAGAGTTTAGCAAAATCTAACGCTAACATCTTTCCATAAACCAATATCCATCATGTGATTCGGGCAGTTGGTATTTGTCATCAGCAACCTGGCTCCAGCCAACTTTCTCAACAATATCATCCATTCCAATTAATATTGGAGGAGGAAATGGCAACCCACTCCAGTATTCTTGCCTGGAGAATCCCAGGGACGGGGCAGCTGGGCAGGCTACCATCTATGGGGTCACACAGAGTCGGACACGACTGAAGCGACTTAGCAGCAGCAACCAATTAATATAAATGCTAATCAATTAGAATCCGCATTCTTTTTAGATCCCTTTTCAGCCACCTCAATCAACTGCTTGTCATTTTCATAATAGTCTCTTGGTTCCTACATTCCCCTCATATTGTCACTGGCTTTTGATCATAACTATACAGTGATCCCAGTTTTCGCTATTTGTACTCATCAAGAGCAACCAACATTTGCTTTTACAGGTGGGATATTACAGAGTGGTAAGGACTGTGGAAAAAATCAAGAGCCGAAGGTCTACTCATGGGATCAACTGCTTCTCAGCTTGGCTGACTCAGCTGATGCTACTGGTTTTCAGGCTCACAATGGTGAGATTTTCTAGTTTTTCAAGAGAAATTAGGAATATAGATGCTTATGTAGTAATCTCCCAATTTGAAGTGGCTGATGGGTGATAAGAGGACTGAAATAAGCAGAGAAGTTGGTGCATTCTCTTCCTTCTGTCTCTCACTGTCCACCCTTAGTGCCTACCTAGCAGCAGAAAGTACAGAAAGCTTGGTGAAGGCAGAGCAGTTTCTGAGACCCAGCTGGTGACAGGGCGGCTTTGCAGACCATTAACATTTATTCTTCCCAAACAACATAAACCTCTTCTAAATATATTCTAAAACTACTCTAAGTATTCCAAATATAACATAGAAAGCTTTCAAACAAATTTCCTTTTATAATTTAAACGTCTAAATCAGAAACTCACTGATATTTGTTAATACACATCAGGACCTGACATGTCTCAGAGACACTTATCTTACCTTCCTGTTATGTTTTGCTCTTTTTTCATAATATAGTTTTATGTTGAGTAATTTAGGATGGGGGTGTCTCTTAGTGGGCTTAACAACAAGTGCTATTTAAGTATTTTGCTGCTAAAAAATGTGACAGTTACACTTTCTTTTTCCCATGCATGTTTTGAAGGCACATTTAAACATTCAATCTCTGAGAATCTGCTTACTTCCTCTGCAGAACATCAAAGAAAAAAGTTACTACCTGAACAGAAAGATTAAAGTAAAGTATTTAAATGTGATCAGAGATCTAGAAATAAAATAACACACTCCATAAAAAAAATTGTGCAAAATCACAACACAGGTACATTGTAAATGAACAACTCAGAAATGCAGTATAAGAGAATAGGAACATAAGAGATGCTACTAAAGTAAGCTTTAGAATAAGCAAAACCATATAAATTTTATTGTTTTTTTACAAAGAATAAAGGAAAAATAAGATTAAAATGTTGATATTTAATTTTGCCATTCTTTGAACTTAAGGGTGAATTGTAGCTTGAGAATTTTCTAAAGGTTTGATGAATAATCATTTCCCTTTAAATCCAAAGTTTTTTCCCTAATAGCTTTTTGGAGAACTGTCTGATCCTTGACTATACACAGTCTTGGCTTATGAATAAGGCAAAAACAGTTTATGAGGGATAGATTCTTTCATGTATAGACGTGTGTGTGTACATGCTAAAACTGTTTATAATGGAAATGTAACCAGAATAAAGATAAAATTACAAATTGGATTCTTAAATGATGTAACCACTGCCTCAGAGTCTTGGGAAAACTGTTCAGAGACTTCCAGGATTCCAAGAAATCAACAAGGAAGTTGAAAAAAAATTTAGGAAAAAATTTTTTTAAGTTCATTGTCCAAATGGGACCTACTTAAACTCAAAAGCTTTTGCACAGCAAAGGAAACAATAAACAAATAAAAAGACAATCCTCAGATTGGGAGAAAATATTTGCAAATCATGTGACTGATAGGGGATTAATCTCCAAAATTTACAAACATCCTATGACACTTAATAGTATCAAAACAAACAACCCACTCAAAGAATGGGCCAAAGACCTGAATAGACATTTCTCTAAAGAGGACATATAGATGGCCAATAGGCACATGAAAAGATGTTCAACATCCCTAGTTATTAGAGAAATGCAAATCAAAACTACAATGAGATACCACCTCACACCAGCCAGAATGGCTATTATAATAAAAAAAAAAATCCACAAACAACAAATGCTGGAGACAGTGTAGAGAGAAGGGAACCCTCCTGTACTGTTGGTGGCAATGTAAATCGGTACAGCCACTATGGAGAACAGTATGGAAACTCCTTAAAAAACTAAAAGTAGAGCTACCATATGACCCTGCAATCCCACTTCTGGGCATATATCTAGAGAAAAACATTGCCCAAAAAGACAGATGCACCCCAATGTTCATTGTAGCACTGTTTACAATAGCCAAGACATGAAAACACTGTAAATGTCCATCAACAGAGGAATGGATAAGATGATATGGTATATGTATACACTGGAATATTACTAAGCAATTAAAAAGAAAGAAATAAGGCCATTTGCAGCAATTTGGATGGATCTAGACAGTGTCATACTGAGTGAAGTAAGTCAGACAGAGAAGGAGACAAATATCATATGACATCACTTATATGTGGAATCTAGAAAGAAATGATACAGATGAATTTAAATACAAAACAGAAAAAAGACTTACAGACTTAAAAAACAAACTCCTGATTGCCAAGGGGAAGGGATAATTAAGGACTTTGGGAAGGTCATGTATACACTGCTTTATTTAAAATGGATAACCAACAAAAACCTATTGTATAGCACATGGAACTCTCCTCAATATTATGTGCCAGTCTGGATGGGAGGGTGGCTTGGGGTAGAATGGATACATGTATATGTATGACTGAGTCCCTTCACTATTCACCTGACACTATCACAACACTGTTAATCAACTACACCCCAATACAAAATGTTTTGGTGTTAAAAATAAATAAAGTGCTACGAGGAAAAAAAAAGTTTGCTGTCTAATCTAAGGTTATTTGAATGCTTCTATAGATGTTTATCAGAAGGGCTGACGCTGAGGCTCTGACACTTTTGCCTACCTGATGTAACAGCTAAACCATTGGAAAAGACCCTGATGTTGGGAAAGACTGAGGGGAGAAAGAGAAGGGGATGAGCTTGTTGAATGGTATCACCGACTCAATTTATATGAGTTTGAGCAAACCCTGAGAGAAAATGAAGGACGGGGAAGCCTGGCATGCTGCAGTCCATGGGGTCACAAAGAACTGGACATGACTTAGTGACTGAACACCACTACCAATAGATGTTTATGAGATTTTATCACCCAGTGTTAAGGTTCATAAAATACATCATTTATACACACAAGAACTATATGAGTCAAACTCTCTATAAACTTTCAAGTTACCATCTAGCTTAAATCCATCTCTTAAACTTGCTTTAGTATGTTGCTCTGGATTCTTCCTGGACAGGACAGACTAGATATTGGGAAAGCAGCTGAAGACACAGACAAACTACTGACTTTCATTCTTTCTCTCTAAGGCATTTAATAGCACTTTCTGTTTCAGACAGGTAAGATATTGGTTTATGTACATTTTCATTTATATAAAGTATTGAAATCTTGGAATCTGAAAGATCATTTTGGTCTTTCAAAAACTGAGGGGAAAGTGAGGAACAAGGCATTTTCCAAATGTGTGTACTAATCTGCTATTTTTGCCACTTTGAGTTTTGGAATGGAAGTTATAATCCAAATTATTTTTATGATTAAAGTATCAACAAGTGACAAAAAAAAAAAAAAACCACAGTAGTAACAAGTACCTATATTGTGAAACACAAATCAACACATACTCTCTTGCTTCAAGCGCATTTACGAAATCATTTCCATTCTATCTAGTTCTGGTACTGGTCCAAAGGATGGGGAAAAAAGAAAAACACAAACCCATCAACACAAAAACACTATGCCTAAACTTATTTGTTGATGAGATTTCTAAAAGTTCAGAATGGAAAGCATAACAGGAAATGATTGTTTATAAACAGCTTGATAATGGACTAAATGATAATCAGTCCATAGAAGTCTTAATTTGGCCATATTCATTGTTAAAATAGTCCCTTATCTTACCTAGCTTGGGCTTCCCCTGTGGCACAATGCTAAAGAACCCACCTGCCAATGGAGGAGATGCAAGAGATGAGGGTTCAGTCCCTGGGTGGGGAAGATCCCCTGAAGTAGGAAACAGCAACCCACTGCAGTATTCTTGCCTGGAAAATCCATGGACAGAGGAGCCTGGCAGGCTATAGTCCATGGGGTCGGAAAAAGTCAGACACGACTGAACAGACACACACACACACATCTTACCTAAAGCTTGTGCTGTGCTGCGCTTTCTCACTCAGTTGTGTACCGCTCTTTGCACCCTATAGACCACAGTCCACCAGGCTCTTCTGTCCATGAGGTTCTCCAGGCAAGAATACTGG
Organism: Redunca redunca; assembly: GCA_006410935.1. Taxonomy (NCBI): domain Eukaryota; kingdom Metazoa; phylum Chordata; class Mammalia; order Artiodactyla; family Bovidae; genus Redunca; species Redunca redunca. Next base: position 110,742 of record SJYQ01000521.1, on the reverse strand, counting down.
AGTGGGCTGTCTTGCCCTCCTCCAGGGGATCGTCCCTGCACAACGATCAAACCCAGGTCTCCCACACTGCAGGTAGATTCTTTACAGATGGGCTACCAGGAAAGCCCACATAAAGCTTAAAATTGCTTAGAAATGTCACTCTGCCTCAGTGACATTTTCCTATCTTTGTTCTCTATAACAACATGGTAAGTAAAAATGAGCTGAACCAGGACTGTAGACTCCTAAGGACTCATGGTTTTCTCATCTTCTTTGCCAGGCATGGCTTCTGCTCCTTCTGTGACCCTCCTAGTTGCTGAGGGGAAGTCTGTCCCTTTAACCACTCCCCATCCCCCCAATCAAGTCATCTTTCAAATCCTGAAACTCCTGATTTTGACTCTTTTTTTTCTAATTAGTTGTTCAGTTGCTCTTTATACACACATACACACACACACACACACACACACTTTTTTCTAATTAGTTGTTCAGTTGCTCTTTATACACACACACACAAACATATATATATATATATATATATATATATACACACTTCCAAAAATTTACTTACTTACTTAACCTGACTGCGCCAAGTCTTAGTTAGGTATGTGGGATCTAGTCCCCTGACCAGGAATGGAGCCCTCGCCCCCTGCACTGGGAAGGTGGAGTCCCGGCCACCGGACCACCAGGGAAGGTCCTCAGTTCTTTCCAAGCAACTTCGAGGTTCTGGGAGCGGTGGTTGTTTTAAATATCCTGGTCTCTGTGGACTTTCTCGGTATCTCACTAGACGAATCTGAACTCCACCACCCCGCGCACTCCCGCTGCGTGAATGACTTGACTTTGACTGAAGGGAAAGTCCTGAGAAGGATCCAGTTCTGATCGCGTGACGGAGCATGAGACAGCCTTGCAGCGCCCGGTGCCTGTGACTGTACCTGAGGGCGCGACAGGGAGGACGATGCCGTAGAATGCACCGCCGTTTGCTAGAGTTGAACCAAACTGGCCAACTCGTGTTCTGTCAGAAATGAAGCTTTCCTTTCTGTTCTCCTAAATATGTGATTTGTGAAGTAAACTTACTCCTTCCAAAAATGGATGCACTTTTTACCTCAATTCACTCCTAGAGCCAGAACTTTTAAGTTTCTTGCCAAAAAACATATCCCCATCGTGGCACCCATACCCAGGTTCCCTGGAACATTCCAGCACCAATTTTATTACAGCCCCCTCACTGTGTTGCTCCCACCACTCACCCGATACCCACCCCCTCGCCCACGCCCCGGCTGGCAGGGCTGGGACACCAGACCTACCTGGGCCACGGGATGCACTGGGCAGGCGAGGGCGGCAGGGACAGTGGTTTCTGAGTGCACAGGAGTGGCTGGTGTTTGGCGAGATCCGCCCTCAGGTGAGCGGCGTGAGGAGAACGACACTAGCGGCTTGGGCAGAAGAGGGAAGGGCCGTTGAAGCAGACAGCACCGGCTATTTTCAGGCGGGCTCCATTTGGGTGGCCTCCTGCCCCCTAATATCTGATATTGGGAAGGAACGGTGGCTTTCCTGTTGCAGAAACTGTTTTCCTCATCCGTTACAGCTGGGCACGTGCTTGCTCTGCTCACCAGGAGCGCAGCAACTGCCCCGAAAGCCAAGAGCCTCTGGCGCACGCGCAGTCGGCTTCCCAGAACCGCCCGGCTCCTGTCAAGGCTTGTTGGCCTAGAGCCTGGTTCCGCGCGGGTGAGCCTCGTCCGGGAGCTAGACCCCGCCCCGCGCCCCAGACTCCTGCCCAGACCCACGCAGTCAACAGGTGAGCTTGACCGGACCGCTTCCTGCCTTATGTAGGATGCAGAGAAACTGGAATTGGAATTATATGCATAGATATATATAATTTTGGATGTGTGTATGTGACGGCCACTGCCCTAAACAGCAAATTGACCGTGCTGTTTCCACATTCAATGGGGCGCAGCAGAGGGCAGGATTTTCTCTCAGGATCTGTGTGTCCCCCTACCTGCCAAGCTTCTTCCGCGCATGTATCCCTCAGGCCATGTATCTACGGTCGCAGCGAGGAACAAAGACCCAGGAGAAACGAGGGTTCCTCCTTAGGAGAACAGGAGGAAAAGGCTAGAGAACTTGGTAACCCCCGACCTCTCATTCCCTTTAGGAGAATAGAGGGTAGGAAATAGTTTATGCTGTGGGGCCAGTGGGCTGAGGGAGAGAGTTCTGGGCGTGGTGATTTCAGCAGAGCTGGGCTTACTGCTGAGGAGCGGAGGTGTAGGGAGGAGACTGGGGCCACAAAGGAAATGCTTTCTCTGCAAACCCAAGAAAGAAAATTATTTGGGGGAACTGGAAAGAAAAGACCCTGGGATACTTTCCTCTTTTCCCAGGTCCTTAGGAGCATTTTGAGACTTCCTTTGTAGCTCAGTTGGTAAAGAATCTGCCTGCAATGCAGGAGACCCGCGTTCCATCCCTGGGTCAGGAAGATCTCCTGGAGAAGGAAATGGCAACCCACTCCAGTATTCTTGCCTAGAGAATCCCATGAACAGAGGAGCCTGGCAGGCTACAGCCCATGGGGTTGCAAGAGTCGGACACGACTTAGCAACTAAACCACCACCACCACTAGGAGCATTTTAAAACTGTCACAGTCTTCCTTCAAACTGTATTCTACGAATTTAATATAATTTATGAGCTTTACGAATGTACAATACTTCCATTTTTCTCTCTTATTTCTTGTGCCATAAATTTCATGCAGTTTATTTCTACTTATGTATTTTTCAAACTGTTACTTTGTATTCCTAATTGTTTCTTCAGACAGGATGGCTCCTACGCTTAACTTTCTAAGAAACTACTGAGCTATTATCCAAAATGAGTGTGACATTTTACATTCAGCAGTATGTGAGGGTTCCAGCTTCTCAACATTCCTGCCAACGGTTGAAACTGTTAGCATTTTCAATTGCTTATATTGGGTATACAATGATATTTACTGGTAATTTTAATTTGCATTTTCCAAATGATTGATGATGTTGGGTATTTTTCTTGAGCTTATTAGCCGTAGTGTCCAGATCTTTTTCTTTTGTCCATTTCTTAGTTGGGATGATATTATTGTGTTATGAAAGTTCTTTATATATTCTGTGTATCAGTTCAGTTCAGTCACTCAGTCGTGTCCGACTCTTTGCGACCCCATGAATCGCAGCGCGCCAGGCCTCCCTGTCCATCACCAACTCCCGGAGTTCACTCAGACTCACGTCCATCGAGTCAGTGATGCCATCCAGCCATCTCATTTTCTGTCGTCCCCTTCTCCTCCTGCCCCCAATCCCTCCCAGCATCAGAGTCTTTTTCCAATGAGTTTTACACCCTTTTTCAGATACCTTTTGCAAATATTTCCTCCTGTTTTGCAGCTTGCCTTTTCATTAATAGTGTCTTTTGACAAGTGAAAGTTTTGATTTTGATGGTCTAATCAATCAAATTTTTCATTTATGGCTTATGATTATGTCTTATTTAATAAATCTTTGCCAAATCCAAAGTCATAAAGATTTTCTCCTGTTTTCCTCTAAAAGATTTATGGCCTTATCTCTTATATTTACATATATTACTTATTTTGAATCATTTTTTAATGTCTAACTTAATAAAAAGAGCTGAGATCCATTTTTTTCATACAGATATCCAGTTATATTAGCAGTTTCCTGAAAAGACAATCCATTCTTCCTCTGATTTTTTGATACTTTTGTTGAAAATTGATTGATTATATATGTTGATCTATTTCTGAATTATCATATCTTTTCCATTGATCCACGTCTATTCTTTACCATTATTATACTGCTTTGAATACAATAGTTGTATAAACTTTGAAATCAGATGATATGAATCTTCCAATTTTGTTACCCACATCCCTAGATAACCACAGGAAATTGGTTCCAGGACTCCTGCCCCTACAGATACCAAAATCCATGTGTTCAAGGTGCTTATGTAAAATGGCATGATATTTGCATATAACCTTCACAATTCTCCCATATACTTTAAATCATTTCTAGGTTAATTATAATACCTAATACAATGAAATGCTATGTAACTGGGTTGTAAATGCTATGTAAGTAGTTGCTAGTGCATGTCAAATTCAAATTTTGCTTTTTTGAGCTTTCTAGATTGGAGGGGCAGGAATATTTTTGATCCATAATTGGTTAACTCTATGGATGTGGAACCCATGGATACAGAGGGTCAATTGTAGTTTAATAAATCATATGGAAATTCTAGATCATTTGAATTTCCCTAAAAATTATACAATAAGCACTTCTATTTCTGCTTATACTCATTTATGAAAGATATATTTACTGGATATAGAATATTAAGTTGACACTTTTTTCTGTCAGTGTTTTGGAGAGATAAGTCCATTTTCTTTGGAACTGCATAATTTATGACAGGAAATCTGCTGTTGTTTTTATCTTTGTTTTTCTGGTTGCAGTGTGTCTTTTCTTTCCTGATGTTTTTTTTAAGATTCCCTTTTCAGGGGCTTAATTATAATGAAACATGGAGAGATTTTATTTATGTTTATTTCACTTGGGCTTCATTTTGATTTTAGGATCTGAGGGTTTATAGCTTTGTTTGACGGAGAAGGCAATGGCACCCCACTCCAGTACTCTTGCCTGGAAAATCCCATGGATGGAAGAGCCTGGTGGGCTGCAGTCCATGGGGTCACTGAGAGTTGGACACGACTCAGTGACTTCACTTTCACTTTTCACTTCCATGCATTGGAGAAGGAAATGGCAGCCCACTCCAGTGTTCTTGCCTGGAGAATCCCAGGGACGGGGGGAGCCTGGTGGGCTGCAGTCTATGGGGTCACACAGAGTCGGACACGACTGAAGCGACTTAGCAGCAGCAGCAGCAGCTTTGTTTGAATCAAAATTAGAAAACTTTTGGCCACTATTTTTTCTCTTCCTTGCCTTCTCCTCTGGAAATACAATTGCAAATATGTCAAATCATTTGTTATTGTCTCACAAGTCACTGAGGATTAACTTTTTAAAGTTTTTTTCCTCTGAGCTTTGTTTTGAATGCTTTCTGTCACTATTCAATATGTATGTTGGATTTGTGCTTTTTAAAGTTCTTGTCTATTACTTAATTGTACTATCCTTTTCATTTTGGATCTGTTTTATTGACTGACTTTTCTCCAAGTTATGGGTCACATTTTTCTGCTTCCTCAAATACGTGGTAATTTTGTTTGGATGCTGGACATCATGGGGGGTTTTATGTTTCTGAGTGCTGTATTTTGTTGTCTTTTAAGGTGAATCCGTTTTACCTCCAGTGCTTATTTAGCCCCACTTTTAAGGTGAGGCTTTTCTGGAGTTTCTACTAAATGCACCATATATTCACTAAAGTCTCTTTACTTTGGGTTATAGGACCTTGACTAATTCTCAGACTTTTACGAACTCTATACACTTTTGTAGTTTACAGCTCTGTAGTCATTGTTCTTTCTTCTGATATTGTTCATGCCCAACGATATATTTTTTGATAGTCAAACAAAGATTCTTCAGTGGGACTCTGAAGGTATATGGAACACTTCCCCATAGCTCCTTCCTCTTATGCAGTCTGTTCCACAAATTCTAGTTGCTTTGNCACACGGAGTCGGACACGACTGAAGCGACTTAGCAGCAGCAGCAGCAGCTTTGTTTGAATCAAAATTAGAAAACTTTTGGCCACTATTTTTTCTCTTCCTTGCCTTCTCCTCTGGAAATACAATTGCAAATATGTCAAATCATTTGTTATTGTCTCACAGGTCACTGAGGATTAACTTTTTAAAGTTTTTTTCCTCTGAGCTTTGTTTTGAATGCTTTCTGTCACTATTCAATATGTATGTTGGATTTGTGCTTTTTAAAGTTCTTGTCTATTACTTAATTGTACTATCCTTTTCATTTTGGATCTGTTTTATTGACTGACTTTTCTCCAAGTTATGGGTCACATTTTTCTGCTTCCTCAAATACGTGGTAATTTTGTTTGGATGCTGGACATCATGGGGGGTTTTATGTTTCTGAGTGCTGTATTTTGTTGTCTTTTAAGGTGAATCCGTTTTACCTCCAGTGCTTATTTAGCCCCACTTTTAAGGTGAGGCTTTTCTGGAGTTTCTACTAAATGCACCATATATTCACTAAAGTCTCTTTACTTTGGGTTATAGGACCTTGACTAATTCTCAGACTTTTACGAACTCTATACACTTTTGTAGTTTACAGCTCTGTAGTCATTGTTCTTTCTTCTGATATTGTTCATGCCCAATGATACATTTTTTGATAGTCAAACAAAGATTCTTCAGTGGGACTCTGAAGGTATATGGAACACTTCCCCATAGCTCCTTCCTCTTATGCAGTCTGTTCCACAAATTCTAGTTGCTTTGACTTCCCCAAGTGATCATTTGTCTCTTCAATTCACTGACATACCCAAGTTTTGTTTGTATCCCTCCCCTTCTTGTACTTCAGTGGAAATTACTTCTAGGAAGAAAACCTGGGAGAAGGTAAGGCTCACCTAACTCATTTGTTTATCTATTATCTAGGATTACTGTTCTGTGTTGCCTACCATCAAGTATCTTAAAATAATTATTTACTAAAATTTGTCCAGTTTTCTAATTGTTTTTGAATGGAAGAATTACATATCCTTAATACCTGTCATGTCCAAATTGTACATTGGCAGGTGGATTCTTCACCACTAGTGCTACATGGGTAACCCTCCAAATTCTGACATGACTTAGAATGGGGTTTGGTTTTAGAAAATTCTGAGATTTGTTATCTTTGAAATATAATAAAATTAAAACATATATTTGACTGTAAAAAAAAAGGTAGACCTTTATTATTTAACTTCACATGTCTCTGGAGTTCAGTTTCTTCTACAAGCAGGAAAAGACAAAATATAAGTGGACAAATAAAATTAATTCAGCTTCTTTTGATTTTAAAATATTTTGGAGGAAAAAAAAAATCAGTCCATTAGAGGTTAGTCACAACTGTTTCTCCCTTTTCAGAGAGACTTCTCTAAATCTTTCTTTACAACTAGCTTGTGGGTCCGGGCCATTGTGGTGATATAGGGAAAGATCTGATCCACATGCTGTTTCCTGCAATTTTTCCTTTCCTTCCTCATCGCTAAATGAGGCTCATTCCAGTACCTGCTGTCAGTCTTTTTCCATGGTTTCATCTGCAACTGATGCCTCTGCATTATCATGTTCCCTTGTCCTGAGGTCCCTATAGTGATTCTTTTCTGTTTTACTGATTGTCTTAAATCTGTGCTATTTATGGGAGACTCAAAATAGCTCAGTTGGTAAAGAATCTGCCTGCAATGCAGGAGACCCCGGTTTGATTCCTGGGTTAGGAAGATCCCCTGAAGAAGAGAAAGTCTACCCACTCCAGTATTCTGGCCTGGAGAATTCTATGGACTGTATAGTCCTTGGGGTCACAAAGAGTCACACAACTGAGCGACTTTCACTCACAAAAGAGTCATCAGTGCCATTCTACAATATGCAGAATTCTTTGAGGCAGCCTTCAAATATTGCCTCAGACATTGCTCTTCTTCCCAGAGACCACATAGCACTAAGCAAGGCTGAATGCAGGGTTTGCTAAAGAGCTTACAGCCTTTCATCTTCCCTCTCCCCAGGGCATTTGCACCCAAGTAGATGAGTATGTCACTCAGATCTGTACTTGCCCACTTCTCTTTCTGTAGTTTTCAAACCCTGTTCTTAGTTAAAAGGAACTTCCCATCCTGTTACAAGAGAACTTTCCTTTCAGTACAAGCCTTGTTCTCTTCACACTGTGGCTTCTTACAAATACAATACTAGAAGAGTTAAGTGAACCAGGCCCAGACTTTTAATTGTAAAGAGAATCTTCGGGGATTTAACAAAGCATGACTTCATGATTAAAGTCTTGCAATGGATTTAAAAATGTCAGCTCATAGACTCAAAGAGAAATAAAAGAACTCTTTGTTCTGTACCTACTCTCTGAAGCAATGAATGCCATTGATTGAGCAGATAGGCAGCCATTAAACACCTCGGAACTAGGGAATAAAAAATAAAGAAAACGCTGATTTAGTATCTGAAAGAAAAATATTATCCCTTTTACCTTCTTTATAGTAAATCTTTGCATGAGGATTAATTTTTATTATATCCTTCTCCTCCCTTCTGGCATCCACATGTCCTAGTTGTAATAATAGTAAGAGCTAATCTGTGTTCATTTCATGGAGTATATCAGACATTTCTCTAAGTGTTTTAACCTAACTTACTCCCCATAACAATCCTATGTGGTATGTATTATTAATGTCTCTATTTTACAGAAAGGAAAGTTGAGGCACAGAACAGTTAAATAACTTGCCCAAGATCACATTAACACTTTATCTTAGATATAATTACTTTTAAATTTCTTTTTTTACTTTAATTTAAAATTACCTTTAAGTTTCATAATTTTCATCTGTAGAATGAGGATAACAATTGTAATAATATAAATGAGGCAGTATGTGTAGCAATTAAGCAAAAGCTTCTCAGATCCAGATTGTCTGTGTTCAAATTCTGTGTATCTAAGTTACTAGCTGGTACCCTTGAGTTCCTTTGACTTTTCTGTACTTTGTATAGTCACTTCAACTATAAAGCAGGAAGGATGCTAAATATATCTACCTCTCAGGATTGTGATAAGGATAAATTCATTAACATAAGTAGAAACTAGGACCCAAACCTGGCAAATAGCATATTCTCAATAAATGTTAGCTCTTTTCACAAACTCCTTATCTGAAATTCTGTAGACTAGGCAAATTTTGAAATGTAAAGACATATTTTAGAATGGCAAGGACATTACCCTAATAGGGCATGAAACGCCCCTTGACCAAACATTAAGGCTTCTATAGCAAAATGTGCAAATATTTACTTTTAATGGGATAAATAAAGACTAAAAATACACTTATGTCAGTTCAAGTCGGATTTTGCTGTTAATTATTTCAAAATTTTAGTTTTCAAAGATTTTTTTTTTAGAACTTCAGATGAGATATTATATACTGTATTATTTCATATTGTTGTAAGGATTAAATGAGGTGATCTATATAAGCTAAGTTAAACACAATGCCTGGCACATGGTAAGTTCTATGTAAGTGTGCATTTGTCATTATTATTGAAACTAATACTATTAGTATTACTATTATAGTAAACCCACAAAATATTTACATCTAGAGCAGCATCTTCATAGATCCTTTACAGTATTCTCCTAGAGAGTCCCACAGATAACTTCCTATGAAGTTCCTAGAATTCCTTTTTCTATCATATTTCATGCCTGGGGATGAAACTTATCTATCCCCTTTTCTCCTGCACTTTACTTGGTGAAGAGCCCCTGTTTGATCCCCTAGTCTTATCACTGTCTCATCAGTCACAGTGAAGGAAAGAACACATCTTCCAAGGAAAAGGAAGAAAGAAAGAATAAAATAATGCATGTCATTTACTGAATATTTGCTCTGGGGTCAGTGCTAGGTACTTTATATAATTATTTTTTAATTGAAGTATAGTTGATTTACGAAGTTGTGTTAGTTTCAAGTGTACAGAAAAGTGACTCCGTTTTATATATGTGTATATATATATACACTTATGCATATTTCTTTGGAGAAATGTCTATTTAAGTCTTCTGCCCATTTTTTTTGATTGGGTTTTTTTTTTTTTTATCTTGAGCTGTATGAGCTGTTTGTATATTTTGGAGATTAATCTTTGTTGGTTGCATCATTTGCAAATATTTTCTCCCAGTTTGTAGGTTGTCTTCATTTTGTTTATGGTTTCCTTTGCTGTGCAAAAGCTTTTAAGTTTAATTGCATTCCATTTGTTTATTTTTGTTCTTATTTCCATTACTGTAGGAGATGAATCCAAAAAGATATTGCTACAGTTTATGTCAAAGAGTGTTCTGCCTATATTTTCTTCTAGGAGTTTTATAGTATCTGATGTTACATGATTTTTAATCCATTTTGAGTTTATTTTTGTATATGATATTAAAGAATGTTCTAATTTTATTCTTTTACATGCAACTGTCCTTTTATCCCAGCACCAATTATTGAAGAAACTTTTTCTCCATTGTATATTCTTTCCTCCTTTGTCATAAGTTAACTGAGCATAGGTGCATGGTATACAATTATCTTATTTAATTCTCTCAAGTACTTTATGGAGTAGGCTTTGCCATTCCCTGCCTCAGAAGTTGAGACATAGAGAAGTTAAGTGATTGTCCAGTACTTCAGGAAGAAGTCCCTGAATTTTTTCTTGTGCTTCTTCCTCCCCTCTTCTCCCGTGGGAAAGAATCATAGTTTATTCATGTTTTGCAAACTGTTCCAAAGATTAAGAAACACTGAGATTATAGATGCTATTAAAATAGTAGATATTATGGGTGGGATTACTGAGTGAGATCAGATTCCAGATTCAAGTGAGATATATTTACAAGTCCCCCTTCCAATTTAGGTAGTATAACATATTGTTCAGTCTGTAAGATGGGGATTAAAAGACATCCCCAACAACACACAAAAGACTGTAGCCTTCTCTTCTGAGCTCACCTTCAGCAATCCCCCCGCCCCCGCTAGCTTCCATCTTGTCCACTCCCTAAATCCTTTTTGTGTACTCCCTCCAGTCTGTCACCCTCACTGGGTTAAAATCTCCTTTGAAAGCAAAAAAGCTGCTCAGTTGTGTCCGACTCTTGACAATCCCATGGACTGTAGCCTACCAGGCACCTTTGTCCATTGAATTTTTTAGGCAAGACTACACAATTGAGCGACTTCACTTTCACTGGAGTGGGTTGCCATTTCCTTCTCCAGGGTATCTTCCCCACCCAGAGATCGAACCGAGGTCTCCCACATTGCCGGCAGATGCTTTACTGTCTAAGCCACAAGGGAAGTAAGGGCCATGTCTAATTCCTCTTTCCATCCATCCCCAAACTACGATATTTTACACATAGTGACTCCTTGCTATACTTTTGATGAAACAGAAACTAAGCAATACCTTAAGGGAAATCTCAGAGTGGCATTTCAACCTCAATTGTGTCCTCATTTTGCACATACATCAGTCTCAAAATAAGCTATAGCTCTTACTTTTCTTTGAGTTCCCAGAAACAGAAGAATCTGAGGTTCTTGTCAAATGACTATTACAGAACATTTTAAACATCAGGATAAGTACTTCTCCAGGCAAACACCTATTTAATTAGTCTCTGAACTTGTAAAATGTACTCACCTTTTCCTCCACTTCCTGTGTGTGGGATGCAGATGTGTAGAAATAGACTGTGGATGGAAATCCTCAGAAAGTAAGTCCAAATCAATTTAAGAATAAAAAGAAGAAATCCACAGATAATCCCTTTCATTTCCTTATTTTTCAGTATAGCTTTCCTATAAACCACACCTATATAAAAATGATATAACAAATGCTGCTTACGTGATATATGACGTCTCCCAGTCATCCATGGAGCATATACTGTATACACATTTAATTTGAGTCCTTCTGTTCTCCAGAAAATCATATTTGTCTCTTGTCCTTTAGTAAGGATTTTATTTGCACAGAAGTTTGGGTCTTTATGGAATACTAGTAGCATTCAGGAGAGTGAACACTGAAGTTCACGTTTCCATATTCACTTACATATCTGCTAGGATCAGCATGTTCACAAGAAGGGGAATTGAGGGGTGGCAGGAAGTGGAGGTGGGGAAGTTAGGAGACCCGTCTCAATGGTTTCTATCTAAATTACAAATCACAGATCAGTGAAAATAAGAACTTTTTCAAAAGAAGATTTTCATGCGTTAAGAGAATGGCAGTTGTTTAACTGGTAAACATATTAATTAATTTGTAGAAGTAATTGGGGGTGGGTTAGGGCACCTCAGATATGCAGATGACACCACCCTTATGGCAGAAAGTGAAGAGGAACTAAAAAGCCTCTTGATGAAAGTGAAAGAGGAGAGTGAAAAAGCCAGCTTAAAGCTCAACATTCAGAAAACGAAGATCATGGCATCCAGTCCCATCACTTCATGGGAAATAGATGGGGAAACAGTGGAAAGAGTGTCAGACTTTATTTTCTGGGGCTCCAAAATCACTGCAGATGGTGACTGCAGCCATGAAATTAAAAGACGCTTA
>SJYQ01000521.1:81893-97479 GCA_006410935.1 Redunca redunca | reverse complement strand
ATTGTTTAATTCCTAATGTAATTTTGACCTCCATTTAATAGAATTGACATTCAAAATTTTTGCACTGAAAAAATTGTTATACAGTTATTTTAACTTTATTTTGAGAAGACTAGAATTCTGTTGGATTGAAAATTATGGGTAAAATTGGGGAATAAAGGATGTATTAATCAGGAATTAAATCCCTAATATAGTTTATTTTAGATACTATAGATTCTACAAGAGAAAAAATTCTCCTTCACGTTATACAGAAATGAATGAAATCATGTATGGTGAGGGATCATTTTTGTGGCTCACAGCTTTAGAACCTGTGGAGCCAGAATGGAGAAATGAAGTGAACGTGCTTTGATGTCTAAATTCCACTGATAATTTAAGCAAAAATAACAGTAGAGGGAGCTGTGGAAATAGCAATAGAAGAGAGTGGATGTTTCAAGAAAAATATTCACACAATTGTTTAACATTGAACTGGTCAAACAAAATAAAATTGTGAACCATTTTCTTCTAAGGAAAAAAAAAAGGATGTTTACGTTCTCAATTTTTCTTTTTATCTGAGTCCAACTATGGAGAATCTAAAGTAAGGCTGGGTGGGCCTTCCAATAATTCTCCCTCGGAGAAGCCTTCAGTGAGAAATTAGAAAAACCAATACCAGGGAAAGGAAGCTGTTTTAGTGAGAATGTGGATAGCTGGGGAGAAGGGGAGAAAAATATAAAATAAAGTCAAAAAGGGAAATCTCTCCAGAAATCTAAATTCTTTTTCTTTTGCTAGCTATTTGACTAGCATCAAATGACTCAACTCTAATAAATTTAAGGCAGTAGTTTTTAATCAGGCATAAGCATCAGAGTTACTCACAGAGCTGTTTCATAACACAGTTGTCACCCTAGGCTTTCTAAAACAGAAACCCTGCAAGTAGGACCTGGGCAGAGATCTTTTTAAAAAGTCCCAAGTTACTCTGAGGGACACCTCAGCTTGGAAACTGCTTTTCTCATGTAGTCCACCTTTCCCCCAGGTCTCACCACTCTGTGCTTACAAACAGAGCCACAGTAACAACGCATTGCCCTCCACATGCACTTGAGGGCTTCATCCACCCGTCTCCATAGTCCCCAAAAGCGTAGCACAAGAGAGCACTCCTCTGAGATTTTTCTGCCTGTCATCCCCTGCTTCAGTCCTGACTAGGAGAGCCACTTGAGAGGGGTACTTAACACTGGCTCCCTACTCGCTATGTTGATTTCTGTTCTGGTACTCACTAAGTAAAACCCCTTAATCCCAAAGTTTTTGTTATCTCAGAACAAGGCTGTGTCATGCCTAGATGTGGTGAAAGGATGCTCCTTCACAGCGCAGAGGCACCATCTCCTAAAAGACTGAGACCTAATCACAAAACCAGGGAGCTCATCCTCTCCCCTGAAAGCGCACCACTATATCAATAAAGGACTATGTACAGCAGTTTCTTTTACAACTAAGTCATGTTCAGATATCAAGAAAAATTACACAGCATAGCAAGTGGCAAAAAAAACCCCACAGTTTGAAGAGCTAGGACAAGTATCAAAACCAAATATGGCAAGGATATTGGAATTATCAGACCAGGAATGTAAAACACCGATGAGTAATGTGCCAAGGGCTGTAATGCATAAAGTAGACAGCGTGCAAGAACAGATGAGCAATCCTCAAAAAAACAAAACCAAGGAAAGGAAGACTGAACGAAACAGAACAGAGTATCCAAGGACTTAGGACAATCTACAAAAAGTATAATGTATGCACTATGGGAAGGAGAGGAAAGAAAGGAACAGAGGACATATTTGGAATAATAATGACTAGATGTTTGCCCAAGTTAATGTAATGTGCCAAGACAGATTTAGGAAGCTCAGAGAATAAGCAGGATAAATATGAAAAACAAAAATGCTATACATTTGCAAGTTATGAAAAACCATAGATGAAGAAAAAATCCTGAAAAAAGCCGGGGGGAGCACCTTATTTATAGAGAAATAACGATAAGAATCACAGCTGACTTCTTAGAACCCATGCAAGAAAGAGAATAGAGCAGAATATTTAGTGCTGAGAGAAAATGATGTTATTCTCTCAGCTCCCTCCTGCTTCATCACCGTGGGCCCTAAGTCACATAGTAGGTGTCTCAGTACCCGTGGGCACAGGTCCATCTTGCAGCCCATGTCCATCAGGGTTCCAATTAACTCCGTGCGACCCTTTACTAGGAGAAACAGCCTTCTGTCCACTCTCATCCCTCTCCATTTCTCTCTTCAGACACCCTCCTCTCTGAAGATACTTTCCTTCTGTGTAAGCTAGTGCACCGAAAACAGCCTCTCTGAACTTAATCAGCTGCAACTTTTCGTCGACACATACCAAAATTTCAAATCCCAGTTTAGGTTGAGATGAGATCCCCGTTACACCAGTAATTCTTCTACAACAGTATCCTTTCTGTCAGGTTACCTAAAATCTAGCTAAGTCCAAGGGGGTCACAAGGTATTAGATCATGTAAGTTACTAAATCTCTGCGGTTACCCAGAAAATGCAGTTAACATCTGCATTTTAAACCCAAGGGCCAAGTGCCTTTGGGATTGACCTATGGATAAGGGGAGGGGAAAAGATTGAGAGGACATTGGGTAGAAAAAGTATTCTCAGATCTCCAGTCTTAAAAGCTGTTTGAAAAAGTTTTTTAAAAATATAATACAAATGACTTTATTTACAAAACAGAAGTAGACTCACAGACATAGGAAACAAACTTATGATTACCAAAAGGGAAAGCCAGGCATGGATAAATTAGGATTTGGGATAAACAGATACTACTATATATAAAAGAGATAAACAAACAAATGCCTACTGTATGGCTCAAGGAAGTATATTCAATATCTTGTAATAACCTATAGTGAAACAGAATCTGAAAAAAGTCTATATGGATATTTGAATCACTTCGCTGTATACCCAACACACTGTACATCAGCTACAATTAAGAAATAATAAATTATAGAAATGGAAAAATTTATTAAAAAAAAAACAGAACAAAAGTTTCCCTGAATCATGTCGTGAGTTCCTGATCTTCTGGCCTCCTGCATCCCTTATCTGCGCCCTGCTTTACCTGCACTTCCCAAGTCTTCTTGTCAGGGCCTTTCATCTTTGCTGGTGTCTCCACCGTCCAGCCAGTTGCTCAAGCTGAACACAGGGCCCCAAATCTGGCTCTTCCTTCTCCTTTCTCTCACCTCCCATGACAAATCTGTCATCAAGCTCTGAATTTCTATTGATTCTGTCGTCTCTTTTTCTCCATCCCACCATCTCTAATCCAAACTTGACTTCATGAGGCTAACGCAATACACCCCAACTGATGTTCCTCAGGTTTACTTCTGTACCCTGAAATTTTTTCTGTGGTACAAGTGGAGCAATTTCTTTAAATGTCTGCTTCCCTCCTTATTAAAAATCTTAATATCTCCCTAAATCCTTTGAATGTCAGATTCTTATATCGAGGATAATGATTTCTACGCTGATGATTATAATATGTTGAGACAATGTAAAGTATATGGATAGAGAACATGTATATAAAAAGCCCTCATATGTTACTTGGCATGTGTCAGAGTTATTATTTTTGCTTTTTAATGTAGTTGAGGACTTTAGACTGAATGGAAAAACAAAAGTCATTTTTAGGCCTAAACCTCTATGATTGTATATTACTAAAAGAAGCTGGAATGTACCTAAATTTTAAATTTGATGGCATACTCTTGAGATTTTCTATTGGTAATAAAATACTGAAACTGATGGACACTGGTATGACTCATACTAGGCCACGTCCAAGCTTATAGAAATCACTCTACAAATTACACTTCCCCAGCCCCAGCTCTGTCATCCTTTTTCTGCTGGGTCATAGGTTGCTGAAGCATTGCCTGGGCTAGGGAGTCAAAAGAAAAGAGTCAGAGCTTCAAATAAGTCAAGTCTTAAACCGAAATAAGAGATTTAATATAAGCACTACTCATCTTTGTCTCAAATGGGCAGGGGTTAGGGGGGACAAGTTTCCAAAAGTGAAAGTGAGAGGTCATATTTTTCAAGTTAACCCTGAAGAAAGGAGACAGGAACAATCAGAGGGGCATAACAGATGGTCTTCTGAGAAAGATTATACTTTATAACTTAATTGAACTAAGTTGAATTTAACCCCTGCCCTGGCTCCCTGGTTGTCCTCCACAGGAATGCAGACACTGGAGAATGAGAAACTTGTAGTATTTCCTCTTGTTCCCAGAACTATTTTAGGTCTTCTGAACCTGTATGTATTAATATATTGTAGCTGGTGATGGGTTGGCTTGTAAGTGTTGAGTAACTACTGGGCAAAGGAGATGGATAAAGAATACAGAATACAGAAGGAAAATGGTGTTTCTTAGCACCTTAAGATTCAAAATATATATATATATACACGTATACAGTATCTTCTTCCAAAGGCATAAGTCTGCGTTCTACTCTTCCCCAGATTTTCTTTTACAGATGCTAAACTCCTGCTTCATCATCCCATTCTTGAAAGAGATCTCTTGGATCAATGACCCATCACATACTCAGTCACTCCTGGAATTTCCACAGATTTGGGAATCACAGCGTTTCCTTTTCAGTCTGTCATAGATACACATATCTCTCTCAGTGAATGAAGCATGAGTTTATTTGCTTAAGATAAATAAATAAATGACTAAAGTTTGAGAACTCCCCACAAAGTTGGTTCTTCAACTTGAATCTCAGAGTCTTCATCTGTAAGTTGTGGGTAGAATACCTACCTTGTCGGCTGTTACAAGAAACGGAGAGTTATAAATGAAAAACCTTATACTCTGTTTGGCATAGAGTAGGCAGTTATCTTTTCCCTTAATAAAGCTCCATGATATCCCAAATTTGGAAATTAAAATTGCATACAAATCCCAAGAATTAACATCATAAGCATTTTTCAAATAATTCATAGCTCATGGTCACAGTATACATGGTGAAAAATGTCAAATAACTGATGACATCCATTAGACTCCCAAGGACATATTTGGCTTTTTATTATGAATTCCAATACTTGAAAACCTTGGGGGGAAGTCTTCTGTAATAGGGTATGTCAGATACAAGCTCTGTTTTGCTTATTTATACTAAATAGCCTCTAACCTCCAGTCCACTATGCTGTACAAGATTTATTTACCAAGTCTTCAGCCAGGGCTGGAGTTCCATGAGCTCTGAGTATACATGAACTTCCCTCTAGCAAATTATTTCGGGTCATGCTTCTCTGATGTGATTTTGATTTCCGTATGTTTGTTCGCTTGTGTTTAAAAACTACATAGTTATGAACAGTTTTCTTCCAGTGAGAGCTATTTTTTCAAGAATATAGTATTTAGAACAAAAAATAAGTTTATTGAATACATTCCCACTTGGGTTATAAATTAAATTCTGTAGACAGTGACAAGATCCTTACATCTTAAGCAAGACAGGAAGTTATATAATTTTCAAAATGTTTAGTGAATTCAGTTGACCCATATTTTGAAAAGCATACAAATTTCTCTCTGTGGAATAGTATGAATCTCACCCAAACTCACACTTACCTAAATTTTTTAAATGTAGAAAAATTCAGATACCTTTTGTTAAGTAAATTACATACTATTCTTCGAGATAATTGTCATAGGACTGCTTTAGTTGGCTGACCTGTGTTCTCACCAAGATATAATATTTTTTTAAAGAAATTGTTTTTATATGAGGAATGGGGAAGGGAATTATGAAAATACAAAAATCTTCATCCACATCTTTAGTATTTAATCAGGTTTTTTCATCACATTAGCAAAACTGAAAAGCGAGGTAAGCATATTTGAAAGTGACATTCATTCTTATAACTCATTTTGATGCTATTCATTATAGAGTACTTATAAAATTCTTTCCTAGCTGATATATTCATAAATGAAACTTCATGCAGTGAAACAGCTACCTTCTACAGAAATCCGACTCAATTAGATTTAGTGATAAGCTGAGATATGGCTTATCTGAGACTGTTAGGTGTGTTTAATGATAATAAAATCATAAGCCCCTGTAGGACACTCTGAAGTGCCTTTACATATACTATCATTTATCATTTAATCACAGATAGTTACGGAAAAATTTGGGGGGGTGGTCAAAATGTAGGAAAAAAACTAAACCTAAACTTATATCTCAAACATCTTTTTTTTTTTTTAATTTTTGTTTTAACTTTAGTTTACTTTACATTACTGTATTGGTTTTGCCAAACATTGACATGAATTCACCACGAGTGTACATACGTTCCCAAACACGAATCCCCTCCCATCTCCCACCCCATACCATCTCTCTGGGTCCTCTCCTTGCACCAGTCCCAAGCATCCTGCATCCTGCATCGGACATAGACTGGCGATTCGTTTCTTACATGATAGTATACATGTTTCAATGCCATTCTCCCATCTCATCCCACCCTCTCCCTCCCTCTCTCCCCCAGAGTCCAACTGTTCACTCTATAGATCTGAGTCTCTTTTGTTGTCTTGCATACAGGGTCATCGTCCCTATCTTTCTAAATTCCATATATATGCGTTAGTATACTGTATTGGTGTTTTTCTTTCTGGCTTACTTCACTCTGTATAATCGGTTCCAGTTCCATCCATCTCCTTAGAACTGATTCAAATGTATTCTTTTTAATGGCTGAGTAATACTCCATTGTGTATATTTACCACAACATCTTTTATTAGTATTTTACTGATAAGGAAATAGAGCATTTAACCAGAAGAAGTACAGGCTTTGAACAAATAGTTCAGAAAAATGGTTTTTCATTTAAATATAAAAATGCATATACCATGACTACTGTCAATCCTATTAAATTTAGTCTTTTGAATATATAACTATTAATACATTATAACTTAAATGGGTTCAATAAGGGTATTGACCAGACATAGCAAAACTTAGGGACTAGAGCCTGACATGTTAAAGCAGGTTAGGAATTTAACAAAGAAGGAGCCAAAAGCCAGAAAAGAAATAGATCGTGCAAATAGTCATTGTTCTTAAGAATTACAAAGGAGTTATAGTTGGGGAAACCAAATACGTATAATAGAACCATAGTCTAGCTGGTAATGAGAGGCTGATCCAAGAGGGCAACAAACAGATCCGACTGGAATGGAAAGTCCTGGGATTCCTGGGTGTGGAGCTGGAGTGTGAACCATATGCCCTCACGGGTCAGCTGGTGTTCAGGTACAGA
This sequence comes from Redunca redunca, assembly GCA_006410935.1. Classification (NCBI taxonomy): domain Eukaryota; kingdom Metazoa; phylum Chordata; class Mammalia; order Artiodactyla; family Bovidae; genus Redunca; species Redunca redunca. The sequence goes on along the minus strand of SJYQ01000521.1, from coordinate 90,291 downwards.
GGGTGGGCCTTTCTTAAGGGTGTGTGTTCTAGTCTTATTAGTCTTAAATGCGTGGTTATGAAACAGTAGGAATAGTGATGCAGTTGCTGATTTCTTATTGATTTGGAATATTATTCAAGCCAAATATTTAGCAATCAGTTTTTATAATTAACAAGTTATTATAGAAATGAGAATGATTATTAAATATCTATGAAATTCCAAACAAGATTACTTTTAGGTCATTTTGAAGAGGTTGAAGCTTAAATCCTTCATCCTGATCAATAAGGAAAGAAAAGTATTTCATAAAAGCTTTAGGCTTAGCACTTTGACATGATAGACACCAAAAATTATTTGTTAATTGAGCACGAATTATTTCTAATTGGTTGAAATTTGAAGTGAGTCCTTTAATATTAATAGTCTTATCCTAGCCCTTTTAGGAAGTAAAAATCAATACTGCAATTCAATATGATTTTTTTGTGTGTTCCTTTTTACCTTTGTGATTATATAATTCCAGCAAAGCCATTTACAGGATTCTGAATTTTTATTTTAATTATATATATAGGGTCATTTTTGACTGAAAACTGTACTTAATTGTCCCCCATTTTGTTTCACAGAGGATGTTTCTGCCTAATGTTAGTTTTGATCTCTAATACAAACATTGTTCTGGAAAATGTTCTGAGATATTTTTGTGTCTCATGAGGCTAAGGGAAGAAGTCTATTAGAGGATGCTGGTTGATGCAGAAAAAGTAAGACAGCAGCTCAAAGATAAGTTTCCAAAATGCATACCTCCACTGACTCAATATGAATTTGATTCATAAGATCAAACTCTAAAACTGTTGGTAAGAAAAGAAACTAAAGAGCAGGCAAAGGAACAGAATTATGCCAAGGACTCAAGGGAAATTTCAGGAATAAAAAATAATATCTAGGAGCCTAAATAAAAAGCCAAAAGCTGTACTTTATTGCATTTTGTCATCAATGTGTGCCTTGAATTAAATATTTGAAATAGCATTTTATTCAGAGAAAAGATTATAAATTAAAAAGTGAAATTAAAATGTCTGCAACCAATACCAATGTAGCAAAGTCATTTCTTCTCCTCTTCTCCTTATCCCTACTTTACAGTAGAAGGTTGATCTTCACTGTTTATTGGTTCAAGGAGAGAAATCACATATCACGCCCAAAAGTTGACCTGACCAAGTCAGGAAACAGTTCTCCTGGGAATCATACAGCATTTATAAGTCTCTTGATAACGGCGTCAGTGGTGTCTTGGTTTGCTTCTTTCACCTCCTGTTTTTCTATGCCCTCGAAACTAGTACAAGCAGAGAGGGGGGGGGGGGTTGGTTTTTTTTGTTTTGTTTTGTTTTGTTTTGTTTTGTTTTGTTTTGTTTTTCTCCCTAGTCCCAGTGTAGCCCTGGAATGGCTGCTATAGTAGGAAGAGATTGGGGGACACAGTGATGTTAATTCAGTTTAAGTCTGATCATCAAGGCTGGATTTATGAGAGGACTTGGGGAGACAGATTTTTCTTCTGTAACCAGAACAATATGTTTTTGCACTCTTAGATGCTGCACAGGAAATTTAATGGTAACTGTGTGTTTATTTGTATGTGACTAGGTATTTTCCAGTATCCCGAGAGACCTTGCTGAAAAACATACACACTCAGGGGAGAGGCCAAAAGAACAACTGCGCTGTAATAAAGCTTAGCTTAATCTTCAAACTAGAGAAATGGCATCATCGTCAGTTTGAAAAGAACTCTTCACAGTCACACTGCCAGAAACCTCCCCCAGGCCAGAGGTCTTCATCACGGCAGCCTTGAAGATAACCAGGAAAAGCCTCTTAGAACTTGGGCTGCTTAGTCCCAAGTGTCAGCAGTGACAGTGATGTTCGTCAATAGTTATCTGTCCCCCTCTCTGCTTCACCTACACCTGCCACAACGCCCACATATACACCCACATGTATTCATGAATAGAAACGATTTCTCTACAATCCTTAACACCTTCTGTATTGAGGTGAGTGGGCCCATATTTGTCTTCCTTCTGCTCTTTCCTCAAACCAGAGTGTCAAGATATGAGCATTTATACACAGAAACACATGGCAGTTTCCTAAATATTCATTTGGCTAACAGTCCAGCAAATTCCAGTACTCTGAGGATTAACTAGTCACTTTATTTCTTTTGGAGAGCTCTGCTATAACTGAAGCCCAACCTTTTGTTTATCTTCCAGGGAACATGCTCAAATGCACTCATCATGACAAAGTACCTGCTGTGGAAATACTTTTTAAAATTGTGAGACATGAAGGCATTTTTGGAGGAAGAAGGGTCATTATCTAATTTTTAAGATTTTTGATACCTTGTAAGAATCTTAGAGAGTTTGAACAACTTACTAATAGCTTTAGTGTTTCCAGCCGATCTTTAATGTATAAGGTTAAGAGGATGCATTTTTATGTTAAATAAAGTATTTGAAGCCTATAAATACAAACCAGTTTCATTTAATTGTTTTGACCGCCTCCTCCTGCAGTAACACTTTCTGAAGCACTGCTGACAAACAGTAAAAAGAAAAGTTTGCATTTCAGAGCCCTTTATTTCCCCAGTCATACACTGGTGTGGATTCTAGTGAATAATGCGAAAACTCAGTGGCAGGAAGCCAAAAAGAGAATAAAGAAAAGCAAAAATGGAGATAACAAACTATGCCACAAACTATCCTATCAATCTGAGAATGACTGGGAATTGATTATTAGTGAGCTCATTTTTTGTTTGTTTTGGCTCTTGACTAGAGAAGGCTGGCTTTGCAGAGCATCATAAAGCATGACGAACAGAGGCTTTCTCAAAGGCTCAAGTCCCTATTTTTTCACTAAATGGACGTTAACACTAGGACTATACAAGTCATATATCATTAAGAAAAGAAATTAAGATTTTAGTGTCTTCTCTAAATATATTTTCATAAAAGTAAATTTGAAATAAAGAACACAGGGACTTTATCACTTGTCTCAATAGCTAGATTTTTGGCATTTGTATTTAAATTATATGATATAAGTGCTATATTCAAAATACGTGCTATGGAAGACAATATATTACATCAATAACAATTAAGATATATATTCTTAGCCTTTTTGACCCACATTTTATTCAGTTATCAGCATTCAACAAATATTTGTTGAACACATATGCCAAATGTTTCCATTTAACAATGCCAACTGTTATCTCCAATTCTCTTTTAAAACAAAGATTATTAAATGAATGGGGATTGATGGAGAGAGCTGATGATTTATTTGTCTTGGGAATCTGAGAGGGGGAAAGAATTTACAGACCTGGCTGGACCAGAGGTATGGTGGTAAATGTTTAACAACTGGCTCTCCAGGGTTTAAAAAAAACAAAAAAAAGAGGCCCCATTTGTTTGTTAATTAATGTGGTGGTAAATAACACCTGGCTTCCCAGTAGTAAAGAACCTGCCTGACAGTGCAGGAGACCTAAGAGACATGAGTCTGATCCCTGGATTGGGAAGATCACCTGGAGAAGGGAACCCACTCCAGTATTCTTGCCTGGAGAATCCACGGACAGAGGAACCTGGCGGACTACAGTCCATGGGGTCCCAAAGAGTCAGACACGACTGAAGCAACTTAGCATGCCATAAAGAACACCATCATGTCTGATTTCAGTCTACCAACCTGACATCATTGAATATGGAGTTGGGAAAAGACAAACTTTCCATTTTCCTGATCTGTGATGACCCCACTCTAGTACATCATTGTTAACACTCAACAATGTATTTCTGGGGTCACCCTGAGAGCCTATCTGTGACTACGTAACAGGCAAAACTGGGAGGTTAATAGCTGTGCAGAGTGACTCATAAATGCCCATAGATATATTTACATATCCCTGCATTGTCTTTATATCTTTTCTTTTAGAGCATCTAATCTCACATGCTGTCTTTCTTTAGCCCTCTGGTAAACTGAGCAACTGACCTCTGCTACCACAGAGAAAAGCAGCATCTGCTATGGGAAGCTGGCAGTAACTTTAAGCTCCTTTTACAATATGTTTTACCATTTTGTCACCCAATATTAAAAATATGTGTCCCTGAGGATGAGATTAATAAAATTAGTAGTGTTTCTGCTTCATCAAGGAAATTCATAAATAAAACTTGCAGTTTCCAACGAGAATATGTTAAGATAAAGAATTCAGTGACTCTAGAGCTAAATTTCCAGAAGTTTACCCACTATTGCTTTTGTACCATCATCGCAAATATCAAGCCAATTTAAAGGATCAATAACATCTTAGTTTTGTTATGAAAATAATTTTTACCTTTCAGGCCTCAAAAAAGCATCTCTGAACCTCCTTAGTTTCCACGGACAACACTTTGAGAGCTACGACTCTAACCTAGAGTCACGAATATCTCTTGGATTGTTTATCGCAGTAAGCTCTACATGTCCATTCTGGCTACCTTGTGATCCATTCAGCAACAAACAGTCAAAGTGGACTTGTAATAAAGCAAACCTAATCGTGTCACTTCCTACTCAAAACCCTCTTATGACTTCCCGTTACTCTTAGAACTGAATGAAAACCCTTTTTATGACTGACAGAGCCCTCTGTTATTTTGTCCTTGCCTCCCTCTGCAGCCTCATCTCCCTGTGTCCTCCTCTTCAATCTGTTTACAGCAGCTACGCTAGCTTCTTTCTATTCTTCAGCCACAGTAGACTCATTCTTGCTACCGGCCTTTGCATGTGCTCTTCTTTGTAATGTTTTCTCCATATTCCACTGGCCTGATTAACTGGACTCATTTTGTAGCTATGGACTGAAATCTCACTCTAAGAGGATCTCCTTGTCAGTCTCCTGTTCGATTAGATCCCCTCTCATGTGTCCTCACCTTCTTGTGATTACATAATTACAGTTGAACTTGTTTTTGAGATCTGTCTTCTCTGAGAGACCATAACTGTTCTCATGGAAGAGACTGTGTCTGTCATGATCTCCATAACAGATTAAGGGCTTTGAATATTGTCTGACTTGATTGAAGATTTGTCACTTAGTATGAAAAAGAAGGACCTGGAGGATGATCTGCATGTAAGTGTCAGTCTGCCCCTTTGACAGTGTATAACACTGACTCTTTGGACCTTAAATGGGGGAGCAACAACCTTGAGAAGACTTTTATTATTTTTTAAAAATGCTAACTGGAGGTGCAGAGAACATGTGCCTCATTCCCCCCCAGGAATTAAATTGGAGCCAGACCAGCATGGTTGTATTCACAACTGAAACTCCACTAGTGAATGTTTTGTTATAGGGATAATTTTGCATACCTAAATTTCTCTCTTTTTTTAAAGATCTTTCCAAGGAGATTTCTAATTTCTTCATTCAAAGAGACTTCAAACAACCTATAGACATGTTCCAGCAAAGATCTGAACTCTGGCAATAAGCATAGTTCAAATGTGGACTTTTGCTACACACTACCCAGTCATTTTATTATCTCATCCATTCCTCCATGTTAGTAAAAATATTGAAATATGTACTAGCTCTGAATCAAGTGTATAACTTATTGACTTTCTGGAAAAATTATCATCCTCCCAAGCTCAACACCACAGTACCACTGCTGCTGCTGCTAAGTTGCTTCAGTCATGTCTGACTCTGTGCGACCCCAGAGACGGCAGCCCACCAGGCTCCCTCGTCCCTGGGATTCTCCAGGTAAGAACACTGGAGTGCATTGCCATTTCCTTCTCCAATGCATGAAAGTGAAAAGTGAAAGTGAAGTCGCTAAGTCGTGTCCAACTCTCAGTGACCCCATGGACTGCAGCCCACCAGGCTCCTCTGTCAATGGGATTTTCCAGGCAAGAGTACTGGAGTGGGGTGCCATTGCCTTCTCCACAGTACCACTAGAAAATATTAAATACCTCCTTCTAGTAAAGAAAATATGTATCAGAAATTAGTTCCAGGAGGCTCAAAATTGTTTGAGGTATGCTCAGTGTGGCTTCACATGTCTTATGCCAGGTGTATGATCAACAAGTGACTAAACAGCAGCCTAAGAAGGTAAAGTAAAAGTTATAATTTTTTATTATTTTTTTCTTGGTTCAAAATCAGGCACCAAAATAAGACTTGCCAAAATACTCTTGCATATATTCTCCATTAATTGTACTCAAAGTGAAACTGATGCATGTTGCACAATGCAATATATGGACAATTCATATTGTCAGAATTGCTTGGTGATGAAAAGTGAAAGTTTTGGTTAAATGGCTAAATATTTTATTTAAAATATCTCAGCTGCATTTAGAAGCATATGAGACATTGTTTCCTTTTTCTATTTCCTGCAGTATTCTTCCCAAAGCTAGAGTTTGTTTTAAAAAGATAAAGATTAAACACTGCAGTGAATTATGTCCCCACTCATGTGCAAACACCTTTTTCTTTTTGCTTGTCTTTGTGAATATTTTAAATCTAATATTTATTACATTTTGTTTGAAAAAGAGACAGGTTAAAATGCAGCTTGAAGAAGAAAAGATGGTAACCGTTAAGAGATCTAATTACAATGAACCTACCATAACTAGGTCAGCGAGAGGTTAGGAATGAATTTGTTTGTAATGGAAATAGGAACTTTTCTGGAACATTTAAATAGCTGACATTGTGTCATTGCCTTGGATGTAATTAGTCATTTTGTTAGACTCAGTTTGAGAAAGGAATCCTAGGTTGAAAAGTTCAAAGTACAAGGGTAGTACCTAGAGAAGAGCTGGTAGTTGTACTGGGAAACCTACACATCAAGAGACCCCTCAAAGGCTGACTGCTGAAAGGAGGAAAGCAGCAGGAATCCCCATCCTCTAAGTGTTGGAAGCATCGAGGGAAAATCCCTTCCTCTGCAGCAGCTGGATGGCATTGCTCCTAAATGGTTTGGCGTTTACCTATGTCCTTTCATATTTGTTGTTTCTAATGCCTTTTTCTGTTTGTACTATTTGATTTTAGGTTGTTCACCCAACAGACAGGTCACATAATACTCCATAGTTCTATTATATCTCCTTCAAGGACATTTTTGCTCACAAAAGCTGTAAGACTAAATAACTATGGTGTATTATATACAAATTTCTTGATCTCAGAAAAGCTGATGGCAGAATTTATATGTTATCCTGCTTCTTGCCTTTAATTTCTTTCTTGCTTCCGTTAGGTATACTTTTCCCATGGTTAGTGCCTTCTCCAGAGCTAGAGCAAGAGGGAGGCAAGGCTTCAGATTCATACCAGTTAAGTCATTAGATGAACACTGAGAAGATAGGAGTTGGACACGACTTAGCAACTGAACAACACAATAATTGACTCAGATTATATATTCTTCCTCTAGAAGAGCAATGTCTGGTAGAACCTTCTGTGATGGTGGAAGTGTCTGTACTGTTAGATGCAGTTACCACTGGTGCAACTAATTTATTTTAAATTTAAATAGCCGCATGTAGCAAATAGCCACTGTATTAGTCAGCACAGCTCTCGAATATGCCTTTCTAGCTATCATGCTCAGCTATACGATATCATTTTGTTAATTCCAAGATTACCAATTTAGGAACCATGATTTTTTTACTTGAATTGAACTAACCTATCACTGACTTTATGAGCTATAGAGAAAATGGCTGATAATCAGATTAACAACGTAAAAAATATTATAGATCAAAAAGTTCACTTTTATAGGGACACAATGAATTAATATAGATAATAAATTTGTTAGATGATGAATCACTTTTATTATTCATTGATGTGAAGTAGGTCTAAATGGACCTTCACTTGGAAACACTCTTGTGATAGTTAATTTTATGTGTCAGCCTGACTGGGCTAAGGGAATGCCAGGCAAAACTTATTTGGTGGTGTGTCTGTGTGGGTATTTCCAGAAGAGGTTACCATTTGAATTAGTAGACTAAGAAGAGATCCACCCTCACCAGGGCAAGTGGGAATCTTCCAATCAGTTGAGGGCCAGAATGGAATAAAAGGCTAAAGGTAAGGCATTTCTCTCTCTTCTGGAACTGGGACATCCATTTCTCCTACCCTTGGAGGTCAGAGCTCCTGGTTCTTAGACCTTACGACTCTGGGATTTAACACCATCAACTCCCCTGGTTCTCAGACCTTTCGGCTCACACAATTATGCAAGCAGCTTTCCTGTCTCTCCATAACTCCATGAACTGATTCCTACAGTAAATCTCCTCTTATATGTCTGTATGTATTCTGTTGGTCTTGTTCTTCTGGAGAACCCTGACTAATATAACTCTTTAAATGTTAGTTATTCCTTTATTTGAACTATACCAGATGCTGGACTAGTGCTGGAGATTTTTAAAATGATTTGCCTTCAAGAAGCTTTCTGTCCTAGAAATTAAATATGTATCTTTGGTGTTATAGTTTAATATCACTATAAATATTAATATATTTACCACTTTGAAGATATTTAAGAACATTAAATCACCTAAGGCCCTCAAAAAAAGTTCA
>SJYQ01000521.1:27239-81867 GCA_006410935.1 Redunca redunca | reverse complement strand
GTTTTGGCTATATTTTTAGGTAATAATAAATTGAAAACTTCATGTATTTAAACCATGACTTAGTTTTATATATAGTATATAGCATTAATGTATTTGTGTAAGTACTACATTTCTCACAATAAGTACTATAATTTTAGCTATACTTATATAATAACCATAAGTATATATATTAACATAAAGATGAGTACTATTAATTTCTTCTTTTAATTTCTTGCATTATTATTTTAACACCTGATATGTGCTATCATTAGTAAAAATGGTGAATCAGTTTGCACTTAATGAAAGGGGCTTAACATGTTAGCTTTTCCAGGAATATTGAGTATGGGTTATGGAGCCAGACTGCCAAATTGTTCAGTTCTTTGCTCTCTCAACATACTAAATATAACCTTGAACAAGTCATTAAATTTATCTGTGCTTCAACTTCCTCACTGGAAAAGTAGAAAATAATATCTGCCTCTTCATAGGGTCATTGTGAGAATTACCTTAAAAGATTCATTTAAAAAAAAAAGTGCTTTACATAATCCCTGACACATGATAGTGTTCAATAAAATTTTATTTTTATTATAAATTTTTTTCTTACTACTACTACTATTCGGAATCTTGCAGGACATAGAGACTCTGTATCATATACTTAGAGGAGATACTGGAGGAAGGGGAGCCTGTCCCTGCTCACATATTATCATAGTATACCAGGTACTAAGCCAGAGTTTAAATCCTGGAAGAGTTTTACCCTTGGTATCTAAATTTGTACACAAAAAACTTCAAGTATTTTATTTTTATTATAGAATGTTAATTTACTCATATTTGTCCTCTCAGTCCAAGGTTAGAAAGTCCACACCATTTTGTAACTTTGTACTTTACTTTAAAGAATAAATATTTAACATGGAGTCATTGCAGAAGATGTCCCCTGTGTTGGAAACAACTTTATTTTTCTCTGAAGGACATGTGTATGTGAAATTTGAAAATATAGGCTTTACACTGTATGCTTCTAGAGACAAGGAATGGATATATTAAAAATGGAAAAAGAAATTCTAAGGAAACTTTTAAAAATATATACTGCACTAGTAAGGATATAATATTTGAGAAAAGCTATGATTCAAAAGCATGATCAGAAATTTTCAAATAGAGCATTGAATTACATCTCTAAATACCACCATGTGCTCAGTAAACAGATTTAGCTGGCAGTGCAAATCAAATTGGGAAAACTGAACATCTCAGTAATGCTGCCAGTTTCTCAGGCCTCAAAGGTTTACATCTTTGAATTCTTGCCTAAGTCAGTATTATAGTATATGGAATGTTCCATGAGTTTAATTTAAGCCCTGCATTTAAAGAGATGTAATTGTAATTCCACTCCTCAACTATAAACTTATAGGAGATTTGAAGGAAATAACTGACTACAAACGGGAGAGTTAAATAGGAAAATGTGGGCAGTAAGTGTGTTTTGAACCCCTATTTCTCTTTTAGGATTAGATTTGAGGCCATTAGCTGCTATAACAAATAAACACACAAGTGTGCAATAGCTCAGCTAGTAAACATCTATTTCCCACTCAAGTTCAAAAATGGAAGTTCTTAGTTCATGGATGGTCTGAGCAGAATTCAGAGACCCAGGTTCTCCAGTTTCAGTTCAGTTCATTTTCAGTTCAGTCGCTCAGTCACGTCTGACTCTTTGCGACCCCATGAATCGCAGCACGCCAGGTCTCCCTGTCCATCACAACCCCCGGAGTTCACTCAAACTCATGTCCGTTGAGTTGGTGATGCCATCCAGCCATCTCTCCAGTTTAGGATCTGTTATTTTTAGCATGTTGTTTCCAGTATGGCAGACTAGGCCTCAGCCAATCAAAAGAGAAGGGAATAAGTATCATCAAGTGGAAAGGTTTCCTAGACAAGACCTGGAAATAGAACAGGTCACTTATCGTCGTATTCCACTGGCTGGAACTCAGTTACATGGCCACATTTCACTTCAAAGGAAGCGGGAAAAGAGTCTAAGGCACGCCCAGGATGACAGGCCACAGCCACACTCCTTTGTATAGACGGATCTCTGAGGACTGCAGTTTCCTCTCCTCTGTCTCTAGTGCTCGCCCAGCTGCCTCCATCACCTCTTCAACTGCTGGAGGAGAGCAGTCTATTTAATTTACAGTTATGTGTCAGCCTGGGTGTGAATTTTAAGAGCAGAAGACTGAAGAATGATTACTCATTCCAGAAGAAGACAAATAGAAAATTTTGTTGTTTTCTTGGTTGTGATGTTGTGGGTTGGGTGGGTTGGTTGGTTGGTAAAACAGGTTCAAAAAATACTTTGAGCAAGGTCCTTAATCCACATAAAAAAAGGCAAGTTCTAGAAACCAGTCAGATTTTTGGAAAATGGGAGAGAAAGTACAAATTAAATAATCGCTCGTATAAATAGCATCTGTTTAATTCCGGCTTTTTCTTAATGTCTTTAGCTATCCACAATGTAAAGTTTTGGCAGATTGGTGTCTATACTGGTATTAAGTAAAAGATGTATCTCATCAAGTCAGCAACAGAGACCATGTGTTAATTCCTATACTTAGTTTGCATGTTTAAAATAGAAATCATAAGTACAACGTGTTCCAAAACTGAAATCTTGACTCTTTCAGAAACTTGCTCCACCCACATACTGTCCCTTCTCTGCTGATGCAACTCTATCCTAAGAGTTGCACAAGACCAAAATTTAGAGTCATTTTTAACATCTTTCTCTCATACCTCTTATCCAAACTTCTCTCTTCTCTTATCCAAGAGATCCTGTTAACTCAGTGTTCAAAACACCCAGAATATGAACACTTCTCATCGTCACTTATGGATTGAATCCCCATCCTCTCTCACCTTGATTACTGAAATAGACTCTTAACTAGTTTCAGTGCTTTTATTTTTGCCTACCCATCCCCACCTATACCTCCGTACCATACTATACACACACAGAGACTACGCTCAACCCATGCGGTGGGGGAAGAAGCAAAAGTTGAAACAGTGAAATTCATCCCGGATCTACCACAGTAATCCAGGTAATGAGGCGGTGAATGTTACTACTGCTTTCTCCATCAGCCCGTTTCAGCCATAATGACCTTATTGCTATTTTTGAACAAGCTATTCTCTCACATTTCTCTCTAATGTCACTTCTCAACAAGGCCTTTCCTGAGTAGCCTATAAATATTTTGATGTGTTGCCCATCCTCCTACTCAGAATTTTCAAAGCCTCTTGAAATGAGTTCTCACTTTCTCTTTTCTTAATTGAGGTGTAATTGAAATATGAAATTATATTAGTTTCAGGTACACAATATAGTGATTTGTTATTTGTATATACTGCAAAATGATCACTATAAAAAGTCTAATTAACGTCCATGACTACACATAGCTACCAAAAAAAGTTTTTCTTGTGCTGAGCACTTTTAAGATCCACTGTCATAGCAACTGTCAGATATGTAATACATGATTTTTTATTATAGTCGCCATGCTGTACATTACATCCATGTGATTTATTTGTAATTGAAAATCTGTACTTGTGCCTTTTGACCCCTTTACACACTTTTCGGAGCTCATGCTGTACATTACATCCATGTGATTTATTTGTAATTGAAAATCTGTACTTGTGCCTTTTGACCCCTTTACACACTTTTCGGAGCTCCACCCCCCATCTCTGGTAAACACAAATCTGTTCTCTGGATCAATGAGCTTGTTTTAAGGTTCCACATGTAAAATGATGTGGTATTCCTCTTTCTCTGTTAGACTTATTTCACTTAGCGTAATGCCCTCAAGGTCCATTCATGTAGTGGCAGTGGCAAATGGAAAGAGTTCATTTTTTATGACTGAATAATATTTCATTGTATTTATTTATAATACCATATTTTCTTTATTCATTTATCTGTCAGTTAGTGTTGTTTCCATGACTTGGCTATTGTAAACAATGCTGCAATGAGCATGAAGGTGCATGTGTTTTTTTGAATTAGTGGTTTTTTTGTCTTTTCTTTAGGCAAATACCTAGAAGTGGAATTGCTAGATCATATGGACTTCTGTTTTTAAGATTGGAAGGCCTACCACCCCCCCATACTGTTTTGCATAGTGGCTGCACTAACTTACACTCCCACCAGTAGTCCATAAGGGTTCCTTTTGCTCTGTGTCCCCACCAACATGTGCTGTTTTCATGTCTCGTGGTTTCTTCATCTTTGTCACAAGCATTCTTGCCGCATAACTACTTAGCCACAAGGCAGTTTTTCCATAAATGATAAGTAACAAAAAATAAAAGGACATTAAAAAGAATGTAAACAGGAAACATCAGAAAGGAATAGACTATTGCAAAATACAAAATATTTGAATACATTTAAAATATGTGTAGACTCATGGCAGGACTTCTCAAAAAAATTTATTTCTTGGCTTGTACCAAAACACTTCTCTTCCAGGTCTTTTTTTTCGTAGTATTTTATATCTTTTTTTTTTTTTGGCTTGTTGATCCTTCCTTTGTTCAGAATCAAACTTTTTCTTTTTTCACTAAAATGTCTTCCTTTATTTAGATAGATTTTCCAAATACTAGGTTGCCTATTTATAACTGAGCTTTGTACTGTGTTGTGAAAACCTACTATTGGTTTTTCTTGGAATATTATTGTCACATGTCCATTGAGAGGCATTCCAAAGTTCTGTGGGAAATGTGTATTTGGCCTCTTTCTCCTCCAATTTACTGTATTTCAAAAACAAAAAAACAACTTTTGGTGCAAAGTCATCATCATCTGTCATGCTTTTTGTACATCAAACCAAACTATCAACCATTTATTTTATTTTTATAGAAAAATCACCATATGGCCAAATAGTTACACTGCAAAAATGTGGCAAAATGCTTGTGGCAAAGATGCTTAGGGGAAAAGTACCTACAAACGTTATTTCTTGACTTTTTAAATAATAGCCATNTCAGTTCAGTCACTTAGTCATGTCTGACTCTTTGTGACCCCATGAACCCCAGCACGCCAGGGCTCCCTGTCCATCACCAACTCCCAGAGTCCACCCAAACCCATGTCCATTGAGTCGATGATGCCATCCAACCATCTCATCCTCTGTCGTCCCCTTCTCCTCCTTCCCTCAATCTTTCCCAGAATCAGGGTCTTTTCCAATAAGTCAACTCTTCGCATCAGGTGGCCAAAGTATTGGAGTTTCAGCTTCAGCATCAGTCTTTCCAATGAACACCCAGGACTGATCTCCTTTAGGATGGACTGTTTGGATCTCCTTGCAGTCCAACTTAGTTGATTTTTAAATGTCTTACAGTTCAAGTTAGAGACACTGGCAATAAAAAGAATTGTTTTCATAGTAAATAACAGCAAAGGAGAAGAGCACATACAGGCTCAATAACAGAATAAAACATTGTTGGACATTGCTAGTAATCAACATTATGGCCCCTCAACCAATCAAGAAGTTGAGCTTGTTCTATTAATTTACAGTCCTTGTTAAGTGTGTTATTACCTCTAGGATTATTATATCTTTGAAATTCTACATTTACCTCAGAGTGTTTTTTGAGGGCTAATCAAACCAATATATGTAAATCACTTAACATCTGAATAACCATTAAGTTCCTATGGTATAATTATTATTACTATTTTATCATTATGATTACTATGATTATTTGCCTTATCTTGAATAATTTAGATTTTTCTCTCTTTCTTTAGCAGATGAGAATCGGCCTTCTTACTCTCAGTCATTAGTCTTCCCAACCCAGTGGTCAGCATTTTCAGTTAGGTAATTCTTCATGCTATAAGTGGAGCCATTTATCGAAACTTACCTAATTTCTTCCTCATGTACAAGATAAAGTGATCCTGGAATATTTTCTGCCCATTGAAATGTGCACTCAGGCAGGAACATGGAAATCAGTACAGTGGAGCTAATGATCTGGTTCCATTAACAATTGCTCATTTGGGTGGTAAGTGACCTGAGATGAAGAAAAAATGTAATTTTGCCTGCCAATACAGTAAAAAATGGTGACCATTACAGTTCTATAGATATTATAATCAATGATACTTTTTATTGGCTCAATTGAACTATATTGTAGCCAATTAAATACCTGTTTAGATGACATGAGTTAAAATGAAAGAATCTAGAATCTCTCATGGTTTGCACAAAATAAGCTCCTATGCAATAGCTTTAGCCTTAATGCTTTTTAATATCAAGAGGTCACCTTGTTCACCTGGCAAATCAACCTTTTCTTTAACCAAGGAATTTTGATCTCCACATTGAAAACAAAATCTATTTTAAAGTTTTTATATCTTCAAAGAAGAAAATGATTATCCTTCCACCTATTTGTAAATTAAGTTTTCATTGTTGCTTTCTTAAATATATGTGAATATTTATTTATATAGAAATTGTCAATTTACATAAGATTTGCTTTTAACTGACTGTATTATGGACAGCTTATTGAGAACTTTAAAGCCACCATACCCTTTAATTATTCAGAAAGCTATGCTATTGAACATTCATGCAATGTTTAGTATAACATTATTGTTTGGATCCAGTTATGCAGAAGTATGATTTCCTTTCATAAGAATCATTATAGCACAAAAGTGTGTGAGCATATAGAATAAAACTTTTGGTGTAAGTTTCCCAAACATTTAGTACTGCCTGATATTCATCATGTTTTCAAATCAAACTGCAAGTTTTGCTCCTAAAAAGAATGCACCCTGAAATTTTCTAAATTTAGTATGACCAACAACAGAAATCTTTTCTACACTTATTATCAGAAAGGTTTCATAAGATAAAAATGGGCATATATTACTAAATTACTCAGCTAGACCCATTTCTTATCCTAAACATACTGAAAGAAATTGAAGTGAGAGAATTCTGTGTCTTCTATGCCTTTTTCCAGATTTTAAAATTTGTTTTTGTATCAAGCATCACTAAGCACTTAGTTTGTGACAGACATTGTACTAAAAGCTAGATGCACAAAGATGACTAGGGCAAGAAAATTTCTTTTAAATTTTTAGTCTTGTCTTTCCACATATAGATAAGCCAGTTTTACCTTTCAGTGACTGGATAGTGCCAAAAGGGAGTGGGGGAATGTTATCTGGCAGGAGATAAATAGAGCCACTTTGATAGCTGTAAAATGTCATCATTAACAGGTACTCTGTGGCTATTTAGTTCAGCAGAATTTATGCCTGCTTTGAAGGAAAGTAGCTGAATTCTTTTATCAAAAGAGCTATTAGAACATTGACCAGTAGGACCCTATTTAATTACAGACATAGTGCTTTGTTATGGTCTAGGGACTGAAAGAGGGTTGGAGTAAGAAGAAAAAAATAAAATCTTCTATAAGGAGATTTGTAGTTCTAAAAAAGTTTTGTTTTGTTTTGTTTACCTGTCTTAAACTGTAAACACCAAGAAAAACATATGATGCTTTCTTTTTGTTTTTACAGTTTGGTTGATTTATTCAATTTTTTTATTTTAAAAACTTTTTAACTTGCCAAAATTGAGTCAAGAAGACATATAAGATATAAATCATTATCTATATTTTTAAAAAGCTGAAGCTAAAACTCTCCTCCCCCCCAAAAAAAAAAGATGCTAGAATCTAGAATTATACCCAAAGAAAATGAATTCTTAAATCCACCAAAACACATATACAGAGGGTTTGTTGTCCTTTCATTCATAGCAGTCAAACTTTAGAAGGAGTTTGAGTGTTCATGAACATTAAAATTGGTAAAAAGATAAGATGTTCAGTATTCTAGGCAGAGGAAACAAGAAATATTATGGAATATACTGCATTCAATGTTCTAATTTTTTATGACTGGAATATAAGCATTAGGGAGAGATCAGAAAGTGAAGTATAATAGCTTAGCTAGAAAAATAGGAAAAATGAATAGAGAATCATTAAAAAAAAACATATTAAGGAGTTTACACTTTTTACTAAGAAGGTCATTGGCAAGTTTTAAACAAGGAAGTAGTTTGATCATACGAATGTGGAGTTTAGAAGGAGGGTATGGCTGCACAGCATAAAATGAATAGATACAGAAGGTGTTATTTTAGATGCAGGAGTGTTTATGAGATTTGTTCCTCATGGAATTCAAAAATACTTAAATTTTACTTCTTCTTATAGAGGCTTTCCTTAATTAAAAAAAAAAAATAGATACCACTCTTATCCAATATGGTTCTCTCTCTTTCATATATTTCATATTTTAAAAAATTTTCACCATTTATTGAAATTATTTGTTTCTTTTCTTACATTTGCTAAGATGTAAGATTCATGAGAGCTAAAATTGTATAGATCTTTTCCTAACTGAATCACAAAGTGCAAGAAAGGTGTTCGTATATAGTAGATGTGTGTGTGTGCACGCGTGCATGTGTGTGCTCAAGTCATGTCAGGCTCTTTGCAACACCATGAACTGTAGCCCACCAGATTCCTCTGTCCACGGGATTTTCCAGGCAAGAGTACTGGAGTGGGCTACCATTTTCTCCTCCAGGGGAATCTTCCCAATCCAGGGATCAAACCTACAACTCTTCAGTTTCCTGCATTGGCAGGCAGATACCTTACCACTGGTGCCAACTGGGAAGTCCCATATAGTAGATATTCAATAAATATTTTATATTAACAAATGAATCCCAAACATACTGCACTATATTTTAGGGATATTTGAGCGGCTGAGAGGAGCTACCCTGGGCTGGAAGTCAGGGACGGTGGCCAAGAAGAGCTACCCCACACCTCAGGTCAGGGGCCATGGCAGAGAGGAGATACCCCACACCCAAGGTCAGGGGCGTCACCAAGAGGAGCAACCCCGCATTGGAGGTAAGGAGCAGCGGCTGCACTTTGCTGGAGCAGCCGTGAAGAGAGACCCTGCATCCAAGGTAAGAGAAACACAGGTAAGACGGTAGGCACTGAGAGAGGAGATCAGGGGGCAGACAGTCTAAAACTACAGTAATGGACAACTAGCCAATCTGATCACATGGACCACAGATTTGTCTAAATCAGTGAAACTAAAACATGCCATTTGGGGTCAGCCAAGACAGCTGGGTCATGGTGGAGAGGTCTGAGAGAATGTAGTCCACTGGAGAAGGGAATGGCAAACCACTTCAGTATTCTTGCCTTTCAATGCCTTTCAATTTCCCATGAACAGTATGAAAATGCAAAAAGATAGGATACTGAAAGATGAATTCCTCAGGTCAGTAGCTGTCCAGTATGTTACTGGAGATCAGTGGAGAAATAACTCCAGAAAGAATGAAGGGATGGAGCCAAAGCAAAAACAGCACCCAGCTGTGTATGGGACTAGCGATAGAAGCAAGATTTGATGCTGTAAAAAGCAATCTTGCATAGGAACCTGGAATGTTAGGTCCATGAATCAAGGGAAATTGGAAGTGGTCAAAAAAGAGATGAAAAGAGTGAACATCGACATTCTAGGAATTAGTGAACTAAGATGGATTGGAATGTGTGAATTTAACTCAGATGACCACTATATCTACTGTGAGCAGGAATCCCTTAGAAGAAATGGAGTAGCCATCATAGTCTACAAAAGAGTCCTAAATGTAGTACTTGGATGCAGTCTCAAAAACCACAGAATGATCTCTGTTTGTTTCCAAGGCAAACGGTTCAATATCACTGTCATTCAAGCCTATGCCCTGAACAGTAATGTCAAAGAAGATGAAGTTGAACAGTTCTGTGAAGACCTACAAGACGTTTTAGAACTAACACCCAAAAAAGATGTCCTTTTCATTATAGGGGACTGGAATGCAAAATAGGAAGTCAAGAAACAGCTGGAGTAACAGGCAAATTTGGCCTTGTGGTATGGAATGAAGCAGGGCAAATGCTAATAGAGTTTTGCCAAGTAAATGCACTGGTCATAGCAATCGCCCTCTTCCAACAACACAAGAGAAGACTCTACACATGGACATCACCAGATGGTCAACACTGAAATTAGATCAATCATATTCTTTACAGCCAAAGATGGAGAAGCTCTATACAGTCCACAAAAACAAGACCAGGAGTAGACTGTGCCTCAGATCATGAAATCCTTACTGCCAAATTCAGACTGAAATCGAAGAAAGTGGAGAAAACCACTAGACCATTCAGGTATGACATAAATCAAACCCTTTATGAATATAGAGTGGAAATGAGAAAAAGATTTAAGGGACTAGATCTGATAGAGTGTTTGATGAACTATGAACAGAGGTTTATGACATTGTGCAGGACACAGGAATCAAGACCATCTGCAAGAAAAAGAAATGCAAAAAAGCAAACTGGCTGTCTGAGGAGGCCTGACAAATAGCTGTGAAAAGACAGGAAGTGAAAAGCAAAGGAGAAGAGGAAAGATATACCCATTTGAAAGCAGAGTTCCAAAGAATAGCAAGGAGAGATAAGAAAGCCTTCCTCAGCTATAAATGCAAAGAGATAGAGGAAAACAATAGAATGGGAAAGACTAGAGATCTTTTCACAAAATTAGAAATATCAAGGGAATATTTCATGCAAAGGTGGGCTCAATAAAGGACAGAAATGGTAGGGACCTAACAGAAGCAAAAGATATTAAGAAGAGGTGGCATGAATACACAGAAGAACTGTACAAAAAAAAAAAAAAAAAAAAAAAACTTCACGTCCCAGATAATCACCATGGTGTGATCACTCACCTAGAGCCAGACATCCTGGAATGTGAATTCAAGTGGGCCTTAGAAGCATCACTACGAACAAAACTAGTGGAAGTAATGGAATTCCAGTTGAGCTATTTCAAATCCTGAAAGATGATGCTGTGAAAATGCTGCATTCAATATGCTAGCAAATATGGAAAACTCAGCACTCTCAACGGGACTGGAAAAGATTAGTTTTCATTCCAATCCCAAAGAAAGTCAATGCCAAAGAATGCTCAAACTACCGCACAATTGCACTCATCTCACACACTAGTAAAATAATGCTGAAAATTCTCCAAGCCAGGCTTCAGCAATACGTGAACCATGAACTTCCAGATGTTCAAGCTGGTTTTAGAAAAGGGAGAGGAACCAGAGATCAGATTGCCAACATATGTTGAATCATCAAAAAAAGCAAGAAAGTTCTAGAAAAACATACTTCTGTTTTTTTGGCTATGCCAAAATCTTCGACTGTGTGGATCACAACAAATTTCGGAAAATTCTAAAAGAGATGGGCATGCCAGACCACCTGACCTGCCTCCTGAGAAACCTATATGCAGGTCAGGAAGCAACAGTTAGAACTGGACATGGAACAACAGACTGGTTCCAAATAGGAAAAGGAGTACTTCAAGACTGTATATTGTCAACCTGCTTATTTAACTTATATGCAGAGTACCTCATGAGAAATGCTGGGCTGGAAGAAGCACAAGCTGGAATCAAGATTGCCAGGAGAAATATCAGTAACCTCAGATATGCAGATGACACCACCCTTATGGCAGAAAATGAAGAGGAACTAAAAAGCCTCTTGATGAAAGTGACAGAAGAGAGTAAGAAAGTTGGCTTAAAACTCAACATTCAGAAAACTAAGATCATGGCATCTGATCCTATCACTTCACTGGAAATAGATACGTAAACAGTGGAAATAGTGGCTGACTTTATTTTTCTGGGCTCCAAAATCACTGCAGATGGCGGTTGCAGCAATGAAATTAAAAGACGCTTACTCCTTGGAAGAAAAGTTATGACCAACATAGACAGCATGTTAAAAAGCAGAGACATTACTTTGTCAACAAAGGTCCATCTAGTCAAGGCTATGGTTTTTCCATTGGTCATGTATGGATGTGAGAGTTGGACTATAAGGAAAGCTGAGCACCGAAGAATTGATGCTTTTGAACTGTGGTGTTGGAGAAGACTCTTGAAAGTCCCTTGGACTGCAAGGAAATCCAACTAGTCTATCCTAAAGGAGATCAGTCCTGTGTGTTCATTGGAAGTATTGACATTGAAGCTGAAACTCCAGTACTTTGACCACCTCATGTGAAGAGCTGACTCATTGGAAAAGACTCTGATGCTGGGAAAGACTGAGGACAGGAGAAGGGGAAGACGGAGGATGAGATGGTTGGATGGCATCACCGACTCAATGGACATGGGTTTGGTGGACTCCAGGATTTGTTGATGGACAGCGAGGCCTGGCATGCTACCGTTCAGGGGGTCACAAAGAGGCGCACACCACTGAGCAACTGAACTGAAATGAGCTTTATGAGGTTTTCATGCTTGTACCCCATCTACTGTAGCACTGCTTGCACAGTTAATTCATAAGAACTTCTAATAAATTATTGCAGTAATAAGCAATATACACATAGACATGTAGGTTATATATTATTTCATAATATACAGTAATATACATTATATGCCTATATTAATAAATTTGCTAATTCAGTTCAGTTCAGTTGCTCAGTCATGTCTGACTCTTTGCTACCCCGTGAATTACAGCACGCCAGGCCTCCCTGTCCATCACCAACTCCCCGAGTTCACTCAGACTCACGTCCATCATGTCCGTGATGACCATCCAGCCTCTGATCCTGGGTCGTCCCCTTGGGTCGTCCCCTTCTCCTACTGCCCCCAATCCCTCCCAGCATCAGAGTCTTTTCCAATGAGTCAACTCTTCACATCAGTTGTCCAAAGTACTGGAGTTTCAGCTTTAGCATCATTCCTTCCAAAGAAATCCCAGGACTGATCTCCTTCAGAATGGAATGGTTGGATCTCCTTGAAGTCCAAGGGACTCTCAAGAGTCTTCTCCAACACCACAGTTCAAAAGCGTCAATTCACATACAGCATAACAGGATATTGGAATAGTTTTCCGTAACTTTGAAACCGGATTCCAAAACATAATTATTTTTCCATGTTATTGACATATTTTCAGAGTCTAAAGGTATCATACAACTACCAACAGCACCAACAACACATTCTTTCCAGCATCTCATACCACTAAGGAGAACAGTTAACTGTGTAAATGATACAGTGTCTCGGTGGGAAGCCCTGTCTCACATTTCCCCCATGTATTTCAGCTTACCTGCTACCTTCCACTACTGGTATATTTAGTACCGAGTTAAAGCAGGTAAACAGAAAGCCCACAGGAAACAGATTTTCTTACAGCCCTACCCCTGTTACAGTAAAGTATTCCATTCCTCAGTTCACCATATTCTGTCAGTGAACTTGGTGGGGCTCTAATTTTTTATTTAATGACCAACGTCAGTGGATATCACACCCCTTGTTGTTGGTGCTGCTGCTCCTGTGGTTGACCTGGAATGTGGTAGGATGGTAGATAAAAGAGCCTCCTCTAAGACCCAGAAGCCCTGAGTAGCCTTGGCCCTACCTGTCCTCCTGCCTGCCTTTCCCACCTACTCACTCATTCATCACTGATTGAGGAATTGATTGATTTATTGCTTTTAAGTAAACAGTAAGTGAATATTTATATACTGTTTAACTTAACAGTAAATAGTTTGAATATTTATTAGTATCCATAGATGCNCTGTTTCTACCGTTTCCCCATCTATTTCCCATGAAGTGATGGGACCGGATGCCATGATCTTTGTTTTCTGAATGTTGAGCTTTAAGCCAACTTTTTCACTCTCCTCTTTCACTTTCATCAGCATATACTAATTTATGTGAAAGAAGAGAGCGAAAAAGTTGGCTTAAAGCTCAACATTCAGAAAACTAAAATCATGGCATCTGGTCCCATCACTTCATGGGAAATAGATGGAGAAACAGTGGAAACAGTGTCAGACTTTATTTTTTGGACTCAAAAATCACTGTAGATGGTGATCATAGCCTTGAAATTAAAAGACACTTACTCCTTGGAAGGAACGTTATGCCCAACCTAGACAGCATATTGAAGAGCAGATATATTATTTTGCCAACAAAGTTCCGTCTAGTCAAGACTATGGTTTTTCCAGTGGTCATGTATGGATGTGAGAGTTGGACTGTGAAGAAAGCTGAGTGCTGAAGAATTGATGCTTTTGAACTGTGGCATTGGAAAAGACTCTTGAGAGTCCCTAGGATTGCAAGGAGATCCAACCAGTCCATCTTAAAGGAGATCAGTCCTGGGTGTTCATTGGAAGGACTGATGCTGAAGCTGAAACTCCAACACTTTGGCCACCTTATGCGAAGAGTTGACTCATTGGAAAAGACTCTGATGCTGGTAGGGCTTGGGGACAGGAGGAGAAGGGGACGACAGAGGATGAGGTGGCTGGATCGCATTACTGACTCAATGGACATGAGTTTAGGTGAACTCCAGGAGTTGGTGATGGACAGGGAGGCCTGGTGTGCTGCAGTTCATGGGGTCGCAAAGAGTCAAACACGACTGAATGACTGAACTGAACTGAGCTGAACTGAATTTAAGTTAAGTGAGTGGAGAGAGGTGAAAGGGTTTTCAACAATCTGAAAGCAAGCTCGTTGATACTGCTGTTATTTTTGTTTTTTTTCAGTCCCAGTATCCCAGTCATGTCCAACTCTTTGCAACCACATGGACTGAAGCATGGCAGGCCTCCCTGTCCTTCACCATCTCCTGAAGTTTGCCCAAGTTCATGTCCATTACAATGATGATGCCATCCAGCCATCTCTTCCTCTGATGTCCTCTTCTCTTTCTGCCTCAATCTCACCCAGTATCCAGGACTTTTCCAAAGTGTCAGCTGTTCATAATAGATAACCAAAATACTGGAGCTTCAGCTTTAGCATCAGTTCTTCCAATTAGTATTCAGGGTTGATTTCCCTTAAGATTGACTGGTTTGATCTCCTTGCTCTCCAAGCGGATTTTAAGAGTCTTCTCCAGCAACGCAGTTGAAAGACATCAGTTCTTTGGTGTTCTGCCTTCTTTATGATCCATTTCTCACAACTGTACATGATCACTGGGAAGACCATAGCCTTGATTATACAGACGTTTTTGGCAGATTAATGTCTCTGTTTTTCCACTCACTGTCTAGGTTTGTTGCTGCTTCCTTGCAAGAAGCAATAGCCTTCTGATTTCACAGCTGCAGTCACCATCCAGTGGTTTTAGAGCCCAAGAAGAGGAAATCTGTCACTGCTTCCATCTTTTACGCTTCTATTTCCCATGAAAATCACTGCAGTTTGTAACTGCAGCTATGAAATTAAAAGACACTCGCTCTTTGGGAGAAAAGCTATGACAAGCCTAGATAGCACATTAAAAAGCAGAAACATTAATTTGCTAAAAGATTCATCTGGCCAAAGCTATGGTTTTTCCAGTAGTCATGTTTGGATATGCGAGTTGGACCATAAAGAAAGCTGGGAGCTGAAGAATTGGTGCTTTTGAACTGTGGTTTTGGAGAAGACTCTTGAGAGTCCCTTGGACTGCAAGGAGATCAAACCAGTCAATCCTAAAGGAAATCAGTCCTGACTATTCATTGGAAGGACTGATGCTGAAGCTCCAGTACTTTGGCCACCTGGTGCAAAGAACTGGCTTATTGGAAAAGACCCATATGCTGGGAAAGTTTGAAGGCAGGAGGAAAACGGGATGGCAGAGGATGAGATGCCTGAATGGCATCACTGACTCAATGGGCATGGGTTTGAGCAAACTCCAGGATTTGGTGATGGACAGGGAAGCCTAGTGTGCTGCAGTCCATGGGGTCACAGATAATTGGACACAACTGGACATGGAACAACAGACTGGTTCCAAATAGGAAAAGGAGTACGTCAAGGCTGTATATTGTCACCCTGCTTATTTAACTTATATACAGAGTACATCATGAGAAACGCTGGACTGGAAGAAACACAAGCTGGAATCAAGTTTGCCAGGAGAAATATCAATAACCTCAGATATGCAGATGACACCACCCTTATGGCAGAAAGTGAAGAGGAACTAAAGAGCCTCTTGATGAAAGTGAAAGAGGAGAGTGAAAAAGTTGGCTTAAAGCTCAACATTCAGAAAACAAAGATCATGGCATCTGGTCCCATCATTTCATGGGAAATAGATGGGGAAACAGTGTCAGACTTAATTTTGGGGGGCTCCAAAATCACTGCAGATGGTGACTGCAGCCATGAAATTAAAAGACGCTTACTCCTTGGAAGAAAAGTTATGACCAACCTAGATAGTATATTCAAAAGCAGAGACATTACTTTGCAGACTAATGTCTGTTTAGTCAAGGCTATGGTTTTTCCTGTGGTCATGTATGGATGTGAGAGTTGGACTGTGAAGAAGGCTGAGCACCGAAGAATTGATGCTTTTGAAGTGTGGTGTTGGAGAAGACTCTTCAGAGTCCCTTGGACTTCAAGGAGATCCAACCAGTCCATTCTGAAGGAGATCAGCCCTGGGATTTCTTTGGAAGGAATGATGCTAAAGCTGAAGCTCCAGTACTTTGGCCACCTCCTGCGAAGAGTTGACTCATTGGAAAAGACTCTGATGCTGGGAGAGATTGAGGGCAGGAGAAGAAGGGAATGACCCAGGATGAGATGGCTGGATGGCATCACGGACTCGATGGACGTGAGTCTGAGTGAACTCCGGGAGTTGGTGATGGACAGGGAGGCCTGGCGTGCTGTGATTCATGGGGTCGCAAAGAGTCGGACATGACTGAGCGACTGAACTGAACTGAACTGAACTGAGTGACTGAGTTGAACTGAATGAGATCAGATGCTATAATCCTTTTTTTTTTTTTTAATATTTAGTTTTAAGCCAGCTCTTTCATGCTTCTCCTTCAAGAACTCCATCAAAGTGTTCTTAAATTCCTCTTTACTTTCTGCCATTAGAGTGGTATCATCCAGATATCTGAGGTTGTTAATGTTTCTCCTGCCTGTCTTGATTCCAGCTTGTAACTCATCCAGTCTGGTATTTTTCATGATGTGCTCTCTGTATAGGTTAAATAAAAAGGGTGACAGCAGACAGTCCAGTAATATTCTTTTCTTGATCTTGAACCAATCAGTTGTTCCATACAGGTCCTAACTGTTGCTTCTTGGCTTGTATACAGGTTTCTCAGGAGACATGTAAGATGGTCTGGTATTCCCATCTCCTAAACAGCTTTCCACAGTTTTCTATGTTCCACACAGTCAAAGCCTTTAGCGTAGTCTATGGAACAGTGGTAGATGTTTTTTTCTGGAATTCTCTTCCTTTCTCTATGATGCAGCAAATGGCGGTAATTTGATCTCTAGTTCTTCTTCCCTTTCTAAACCCAGCTTAGACATGTGGAAGTTCTTGGTTCACATAAGGCTGAAGTATAGCATACAAGATTTTAAGCATGACCTTACTAGTGTGGAAGATGAGTGCAACTGTCCAATGGTTAGCACATTCTTTAGTACTACACTTGCTGACAGTATCACTTCCAGATAGTAGGCAAATTATTTGGACTTTGGTGCTCGTCTGATTCTCATCTGACAATTAAAGAAAAGTGTCAAAGTTGAAGTCAGTTCATAGTTGAACTGACCACCTGTGAACATTGAACACAATTGACTACTTTAACTTTATCATCATGACAGGGAGCAAAGAGTGGGGTAAAAGCATATATATCCTTTAGTATTTTGGATAGCAGAATCTATGACTTCATACAAAAGAGATATGATTTTTTAGTATGAGGTTCTGAAGAGAAGATGAATTGTATTAGAAGCTCTGGTAACAGCAACTCAGACTATGTGATGAATAATACACTACACATTGTATCAAAGAGGAGTCAAAGAGTATGCATAAAACACCATGTTTCTTTCATTCTTTCAACAAATATTTAAGTGGTTACTATATGAAAGACACTGTTTAGTGCTATTGAGAGAGTGACTTTTCTTGTAGAGCTTATGATCTAATGGGGAATAGAGAGAAGAACACAAACAAGAATATCATGATCACAAGTACTGTATGAGGGCAAGTTGATAATAATATAATACATCTAAGTAGACCACCAAACCTGGATTTGCAGGGAAGTTATCCTTGGTAATATGGGCTTCCCTGGTGGCTCAGAGGTTAAAGCATCTGCCTGCAATGCGGGAGACCTGGGTTCGATCCCTGGGTCAGGAATATCCCCTGGAGAAAGAAATGGAAACCCACTCCAGTATTCTTGCCTGGAGAATCCCATGGACGGAGGAGCCTGGTGGGCTACAGTCCACAGGGTGGCAAAGAGTCGGACACGACTGAGCGAGTTCACTATCCTTGGCAATATAGTTCATATGTTTATGCTTGAGGAATGAATAAGAGTTTGTCAAACAAAGGCTTGGAAAACAGAGTTCTAAGAGGAGGCAACAATGTAAGTTCATACCCAGAAAATAATATTTTCAAGTGATCTTCCCAAAGGTCTCAGAATTTTTAAAAAATGGAATGAAGAACATAAATTTTGTGATATAGATACAAGTTTTACAGTAGAATAAAAAGTAAAATTAATGGCCTGAATTTTAAGAATTCTAAGAATGGCCACATAGGGAATTGTTTTTAGAGTCAGAGAAATTCCAAAGAATAGAGAATCCTGTTGATGAGGACAAGATATTCAATACTAACAAGTAACATAGAGAAAGGTTTTTTGTGTTTTTGTTTTGTTTTGTTTTGTTTTTTCTATCTCAGAGAGAAATCTTCAGAGTGGAAAGGGAAGAATAAACCCCTTTTAACCAAGGAAAAGAAACACATAATGGGGTAAAAATACATTAGAGGGACTTCTATATTTAATAAATGTATTCAAATCTCTTGGCCCATTCCACATTCTTGTCAGTGCTAAGATTCAACAGAGCAAGAGTTACAGCATGTATGGCTGTTCATTAAAAAATAACCTTTGGCTAGAAAGATACTCTATTCAGCAAAATTAATCACACTGCCCTTGAAAATGATGACATATTTCTGTCTTTTGGTACATTAACTAGGATTCCTGGCAAATATATAGGGGCCAGGGAGATCATAGTGGGTAGCATGAGAGGGATTTACAGAACTTGAAACTTTCTTTGAGAAGACACAGATATTTTAAATATTTTTCATAGATCAAACATTGACAATTTTACAGTTTAGCAGGGCAAATAGATCTGTGACATTATTTACAATTCATGAAGTCAATTTAATGTATTTTTGAAACTTTCCAGGTAACAGTACAGTGTTGTGGTTGTGCATGCAATATCTGAACCAGAATGTTCAGATTCAAAATCCTCCACTTTCTGTGTGACCTTGGATGAGTCTCTTAGCATACAGTGAATCAGCTTCCTCAGCTGGAAAAAGTGAAGTTGATGGTGATAATTTTCAAGAACCATGAAGAATCTGAGATTTTACTCTACTCGCAAGATAAAAGTTAAAGTACTGCATTTTCATAGTTACTGGCAGAAGAGATGAGACTCTTAAATCAGAGACAAAGGATTCCATTACTCATAGCACAGAAGATAGTATGAACTTCAAGTTCCTATAGGTTTTCCTTGGCCCTTGAATACCTTAGGGACAGTGTGAAAATGGGTCCAGATACAGTCTATGTACACAGAAGTTTATGTCACAACTGATGAAATCTAAGCTTAGGAACCCTCAGTTTTACAAAGAATTTGCTAGGAAACCTGAGCAAGCATTGCTTAAATGTAGACACTATATTATTCTGTACAGCAAACAAATCTACCTTCTGCCTGTGAAGGAGATATTATCTCTATCTTCAAAGGTTACTTTCTGTACTAATGTGCACTAGGAGTTTTTAGAGACATTTTTAACAACTGACTTTCTGTATCAGTTCCATTTTGATGAAAGAATAAATTTTGTATAATTTCAGTTTCCTTAAACATATTAAGATTTTTTATGCACACACACACACACAAAAGTTATCTTGAATAAAAATTGTCAGTAGACAAGCTGGAATGTGAAAGAATCAAGGTGACTTATCTCCCAACAATTTTATATATATATATATATATATGTATATATATATATACATACATACATATTGTGCTCATGCTAAGTCAGTTCAAGTCAGTTCAGTCACGTCCAACTCTGTGCGATCCTGTGGACAGTAGCCAGCCAGGCTCCACTGTCCACTGAATTTTCCAGGCAAGAATACTGGAGTGGGTTGAAATGTCCTCCTCCGGAGGATCTTCATGACCCATGGAGTGAACTCCTGTCTCATGTCTCTTTCATGGGCAAGCAGGTTCTTGAGCACTGGCTATCACCTGGGAAGTCTATGTATGTACATATATATATATATATATATATATATAGTTGTTGGTGTTTAGTCCCTCAGTAGTGTCTTGACTCTTTTGAAACTCCATGGACTGAAACCCACAAGGCTCCTCTGTCTATGGGATGTCCCATGCAAAAATACTGGAGTGAGTGGCCATTTCCTTCTCCAGGGCATCTTCCCAACCTAGGGATCAAATCCACTGCTTGATTATGCATTGGCAGGTGATTTCTTTATCACTGAGCCATTGCAGAAGGCCATATATATCCTTTAGGTTTATTGAAAAGATTAATGGATATAGAGCATCAAAAAACAGTGGCTGACAGAGACAGTTGAATGTAAAAAAAAAGAAAAAAACAACTCTTATTTTGACAACCTACAATTTGTTGGCACAAACTTGACAAACCAGTTTGTCTAGATATTACTTTGAGACACTAGGAAAGGCAGAGCACTCTTAAATATTCCCCAGACAGCACATGTTATAAGATGTCTGATATACATATATAGTTCAGATACATTGTGCTTCCAGATCCAGAAAATTGCAGTAAAGCAAGTAACACTAACTTTTTGGTTTCTCAGTAAATATAAAAATTATATTTACACTATATTTTAATCTACTAAGTCTGCCATAACACTATGTCTAAAAGAGCAATGTACATACCTTAAAATTTAGAAAAAATCTTTATTGGTCAAAAATGCTAACCATCATCTGAGTCTCCAGTGAGTCATACATTTTGCTGGGAGACTGTCTTGCCTTGTTGATGGCTGCCTATCAGTGTGGTGGTAGGATTAGGGTAACTGTTGCACTTTCTTAAAGTAAGGCAACAAAGAGATTTGCCACAGATTAACTTTTCCTTTCATGGACAGTTCATGGACAAATAGCACACAATACAGTCTGAGAGCTTTTTATCCACAGTAGCAGAACTTCTTTCAAAACTATACTCAATCTTCTCAAACTCTGCCACTGCTATATCAACTAAGTTTAAGTAATACTCTAAGTTTCTTCTTGGCATTTCAATAGTGTTTACAGTGTCTTCATCAGGAGTAGATTCCATCTCAAGAAACCACTTTAGTTGCTAATCCATAAAAACCACTTTCTTTGCTAATACATAAAAAGCAACACCATATTTGTTAAAATTTTGTGGTGAGATTTCAGCAATTCAGTTACATCTTCAGCTCAGTTCAGTTTAGTCCCTCAGTGGAGTCCAACTATTTGTGGACCAGTGGAGTGTAGCATGCCAGGCTTATCTATCCATCACAACACCCAAAGCTTACTCAAACTTATGCCCATTAAGTCGGTGATGCCATCCAACCATCTCATCTTCTGTCATCCCCTTCTCCTGTGGCCTTCAATATTTCCCAGCATCAGCATGTTTTCCAGTCAGCCAGTTCTTTGCACCAGGTGGCTGAAGTATTGGAGTTTCACCTTCAACATCAGTCCCTCCAATGAATATTCAGGACTGATTTCCTTTAGGGTTGACTGGTTGAAACTCCTTGGAGTACAAGGGACTCTCAAGAGTGTTCTCCAACACTACAGTTCAAAAGCATCAATTCTTCAGGCCTCAGCTTTTTTTATAGTAGAATTCTCACATTCAGCTATAACTACTGGAAACACCATCAGTTCAGTTCAGTTCAGTCACTCAGTCGTGTCCGACTCTTTGCGACCCCATGAATCGCAGCACGCCAGGCCTCCCTGTCCATCACCAACTCCCGGAGTTCACTCAGACTCACGTCCATCGAGTCAATGATGCCATCCAGCCATCTCATCCTCTGTCGTCCCCTTCTTCTCCTGCCCCCAATCCCTCCCAGCATCAGAGTATTTTCCAATGAGTCAACTCTTCACATGAGGTGGCCAAAGTACTGGAGTTTCAGCTTGAGCATCATTCCTTCGATTTGACTAGATTAACCTTTGTTGGCAAAGTAATGTTTCCGCTTTTAGTATCTAGGTTGGTCACAGCTTTTCTTCCAAGAAGCAGCTGCCTTTTAATTTTGTGGGTGCAGTCACCATCTGCCATGATTTTGGCACCCCCAAAAATAAAGTTTCTCACTGTTTACATTGTTTTCCCAACTATTTGCCATAAAATGATGGGACTAGATGCCATGATCTTCGTTTTTTGAATGTTAAGTTTAAGCCAACTTTTTCACTCTCCCCTTTCACTTTCATCAAGTAGCTATTCAGTTCCTCTTCACTTTTTGCCATAAGTGTGGTGCTATCTGCATAT
Organism: Redunca redunca; assembly: GCA_006410935.1. Taxonomy (NCBI): domain Eukaryota; kingdom Metazoa; phylum Chordata; class Mammalia; order Artiodactyla; family Bovidae; genus Redunca; species Redunca redunca. The sequence goes on along the minus strand of SJYQ01000521.1, from coordinate 59,673 downwards.
CTGAGTTTATTTAAGCTTCTCTCAGCAATCTTGATTCTATCTGTGCTTCATCCAACCCAGCAATTCTCATGATGCACTCTGCATATAAGATAAATAAGCAGGGTGACACTATGCAGCTTTGATGTACTCCTTTCTTGATTTGGAACCAGTCTGTTGTTCCATGTCTAGTTTTAACTATTGTTATTTGACTTGCATACAGATTTTTCAGGAGGCAGGTAAGGTGGTCTGGTATTTCCATCTCGAAGAATTTTCCACAGTTTTTTGTGATCCACACAGTCAAATATTTTGGCATAGTCAGTAAAGCCGAAGTAGTTGTTTTTCTGGTGAAGGTGAAGGTGAAGTCGCTCAGCCGTGTCCGACTCTGCCACCCCATGGACTGTAGCCTACCAGGCTTCTCCATCCATGAGATTCTCCAGGCAAGAATACTGGAGTGGGTTACCATTTCCTTCTCCAGGGGATCTTCCCGACCCAGGGATCGAACCTGTGTCTATTCACATTGGAGGCAGATGCTTCTGGACTCCCTTGCTTTTTCCATGATCCAGTGGATGTTGCCAATTTGACCTCTGGCTCTTCTCCCTTTTCTAAATCCAGTTTAAACATCTGGAAGTTCATGGTCCATGTACTATTGAAGCCTGGCTTGGAGAATTTTAAGCATTATTTTATGACATATGAGATGAGTGTAATTGTGTGGTAGTTTGAATATTCTTTGACGTTGCCTTTCTTTGGGATTGGAATGAAAACTGACCTTTTCTACTCCTGTGGCCACTGTTGTGTTTTCCAAATTTGCTGGCATATTGAGTGCAGCACTTTCACAGCATCATCTTTTAGAATTTGAAATAGCTTAACTGGAATTCCATCACCTCCACTAGCTTTGTTCATAGTGATGCTTCCTAAGGCCCACTGTACTTCACATTGCAGGATGTCTGGCTCTTGATGAGTGATCATACCATCATGGTTATCTGGGTCATGAAGATCATTTCTGTATAGTTCTGTGTATTCATGCCACCTCTTCTTAATATTTTCTGCTTCTGTTAAGTCCATAACATTTCTGTCCTTTATTATGCTCATCTTTGCAAGAAATTTTCCTTTGGTATCTCTAATTTTCTTGAAGAAATCTCTAGTATTTCCTATTCTATTGTTTTCCTCTGTTTCTTTGCACTGATCACTGAAGAAAACTTTCTTATCCCTCTTTGCTATTCTTTGGAACTCTGCATTCAAATGCATATATCTTTCCTTTTCTCCTTTGCCTTTAGCTTCTCTTCTTTGCTCAGCTATTTGTAAGCCCTCATCAGGCATCCATTTTGCCTTTTTGCTTTTCCTTTTTTTGGGGATGGACTTGATCACTGCCTCTTTTACAATGACAGGAACCTCCATCCATAGTTCTTCCATCACTGTGTCTATCAGATCTAATCCCTTGAATTGATTTGTCACTCCCACTGTATAATTGTAAGGGATTTGATTTATGTCATACCTGAATGGTGCAGTGGTTTTCCCTACTTTCTTCAATTTATGTGTGAATTTGGCCATAAGGAGTTCATTATCTGAGCCAAGTCAGCCCCTGGTCTTGTTTCTGATGACTTTAGAGAGCTTCTCTATCTTTGGCTACAAAGAATATAATCAATCTGCTTCTGATATCGATCCTCTGGTGATGTCCATGTGAAGAGTCTTCTCTTGTGTTGTTGGAAGAGAGTGTTTGCTATGACCAATGTGTTCTCTTGGCAAAACTCTGTTAGCCTTTGACCTGCTTCATTTTGTACTCCAATGCCGAATTTTCTGTTACTCCAGGTATCTCTTACTTTCCCACTGTTGCATTCCAGTCCCCTATAATGAAAGAGACATCTTTCCAGTCCCCTGTAATGAAAGGGGGTGTTAGTTTTAGAAAAATTTGTAGTTCTTCATAGAAACATTCAACTTCAGCTTCTTCATCATTACTGATTGGGTCATAGACCTGGATTACTGTGATATTGAATGGTTTGCCTTAAAAACGAACAGAGATCATTCTGTCATTTTGAGACTGCACCCAAGTACTGCATTTTGGACTCTTTTCTTGACTATAAGTGCTACTCCATTTCTTCTAAGAGATCCTTGTCCGCATTAGTACGCATAATGGTTATCTGAGTTAAATTCACCCATTCAGTCCATTTTAATTCACCAATTCCTAAAATGTCAATGTTCACTTTTGCAATCTCTTGTTTGACCACTTTCAATTTACTTTGATTCAAGGACCTAACATTCCACGTTCTTATGCAATATTGTTCTTTACAACATCGGACTTTACTTACATCATCAATCACAACCATAGCTGTTTTTTGTTTTTGTTTTTGTTTTTCTTTTTCATTTTGCTTTGGCTCCATTTCTTCATTCTTTCTGGAGTTACTTGTCCACTGTTCTCCAGTAGCATATTTGTCATTTCATTTAAAAAGCACAGGCAGAGCAGAGTTAGTATAATTTTTAAAAGCACTAGGCTTTTGGAATGGTAAATGATAATTGGCTTGAAGTTGAAGCTGCTAGCTATGGTAGCAATTGTTAGCCTGTTATTAAAGCTTTGAACCCAGGCATTGGCGTCTCCTCTCTTTGAATGTCTTACATGGAATCTTCTTCCAAAACAAGACTGTTTTGTCTACATTGAAAATTTGTTGATTAGTGTACCACTTTCATTAATTAACTTGGATAGATATTCTTGATAACTTGCTGCAACTCTAAATCAGCACTTGTTGCTTTGCCTTTAACTTTTATTTTATGGAGATGTCTTCTTTCCTTAAATCTTATGAACCAACCTTTCTTAGCTTGGAACTTTTCTTCTACAGCTTCCTCATCTATCTCAGCCTTGATAGAATTGAATAGTTAAGGGTTTGTTCTGAATTAGGCTTCTGCTCAAGGGAATGTTGTGTCTGGTTTTGAAAGGTTGTTGCTGAACCATGAAAGATGAAGGGATTCTTGGCTTCTGGAGGAGAAGAATTCAGTATGGGGCCATAGATGAGGCTTGATTGATCAGAGCTTTTGTGTAATAAACTTTTATTAAAGTATATAGAGATAGAGAAAGCTTCTTAAATAGACATCAGAAGGGGGCAGAAAGAGTGCCCCCTCATTAGTGTTAGCAATGGGGTTATATACTTTTAATTAGTTATTACAGTGAACCAAAAGAATGTCTGGGGGTTTTAAAGACCTTACTAGATCCACTCCCATAATTTACATTTTAAGATAACAGGATAAGCCAGAAGTTTTTTTGTTTTTGTTTTGTTTTGTTTTTTCTGAGACTGTTCTCAAGCAGGATATATTATTGTTATATAATCCTAAGGAGTGTAGAGGGGGAAAAAATACTTTGTCCTTCCTCTTCCTTGAGAATTCCAGACCCCTCTCCCCTTGGGGACCCCCAGACTTCTTATCAACTTGCCTAGTAATTGACTCTCTCCATTTTATCTTCTACCCAAACCACTAGGCTGTTTCATTTATTATCTGTTTATTCACTGGAGTAGCACTTTTAATTTCCTTCAAGAACATTTTCTCTTCATTCATAATTCGGCTATTTGGTGCAAGAGCCCTAGATTTCATTCTATAACAGCTTTTGACAAGCCTTCTAAGCTTAACCATTTATAACTTTTGATTTAAAGTGAAATACATGTATTTGTCCTTTCACTGGAGCATGTAGAAGACTTTGTAGGGTTATTAATTGACCTAATGTCAATTTTGTTGTGTTTTGGGGAATAGGGAAGCCCATGGAAATGGAAAGATACACAGAAACAACCAGTTGTGGAGCAGTCAGAACATATACAACATTCATCAATTAAGTTCATAGTCATATGGGTGTGGTTTACTTCATAGGACTCAGGATACTCCACTCATTGCAAACACCTATTCCCCAGTCATTTTTTCAAGAAGCCCTTATTTTCTTTATTAGATAATGGCATGAGAAAACACGATTTGAGTGTTAGTTGTGTTTGGTGGGGGTGTCATTCCTTCTAGACTCTCTTAGCTGATAGAACAGAGACATTGTGACTATACTAACCCATGAGTTATGTATGTATATTTCTAAATATTTCTAAATCCAACCATTTGTACCCATATTATGCTAAATGTGAATTAATACTGTTGTCTTTAATGCTAATAGATTACCACAATGATGATTTTAGCTTCTCTTGCTTTTAAGTAACTTCCCATTCTATCAATAAGAAACCTACCTTCCACCATCTGCCATAAATTTTCTTAATAGTAAAACTCAAGTACACACATATAGTGGTTTCAGAACCATTAGCTTAAACTCCATGGAAACAACTTTATCAACTAGAGAACAATGTTTATGTACACTTCCTTTTGTCTTTAGTTATACAGACTCCACATATTTTCAAAGTTCCTTAGGTTAGCAGCTTATTCCTCCACACTTTTGATGAATTTTTTTCATATATTTTTTAAATGCTTAGATTTCTTTTTTGGTTATGTTCTGCATTTTATTCTGGGAGACTCCCACCTCTTAAATGATTTTCTAAAATTTGAATACTTTAAAGTTGTTCTTTGTGCTTATGATTTTTAACAAATGTTTATTTTTGTATTAATATATTATATGATCATGTAAAATAGTTTTACTGTTCTAAAGAAATGCCACCCACATGATTCACCTATTTAGTTGCTCCATGATCCTGAATCACTGGCAACAAATCATCTGCTTATATTCTGTATAGTTATGCCTTTTCTAGCATATCATATAATTGGAATCATACAGTACGTATACTTTTAAGACTGGATTTTCTTTTACGTAGCAATATATATTGATGATTTTTTCATGTCTTTTTTTCATATCTTATTTGTGAATCTAGTTGAATATTTCATTGTTTGGATGTATTAATTTGCTTATTCATTCACCTATTCGAGGTCATCTCAGTGACTCCTAGGTTTGTAATTATGAATAAAGGTGCCATAAATATTCAAATTCAAGTTTTTATGTGGACATTATTTTTCAAATCAGTTGGTTAAATAACAAAGAGCATGATTGCTGAATCATATAGTAATACTGTACTTTGCATCCTCACCAGTATTTGGTATCACCAATATTTAGGGTCTTAGCTATTCTTATTAATGTGTAGAGATGTTGCATTGTTGTAAGCTGCAATTTCCAATGACAATCGCTTCCCTGATAGCTCAGTTGGTAAAGAATCCACCAATGCAGGAGACCTGAGCTCGATCCCTGGGTTGGTAAGATTCCCTGGAGAAGGGAAAGGCTACCCACTCCAAAATTCTGGCCTGGAGTATCCATGTGCTGTATAATCCATGGGGTTGCAAAGAGTCAGACATGACAGAGAAACTTCCACTTTCTTTTTCCAATGACAAATTGTATGGAACATTTTCTCATATTCTTTTTTATTATCCAAGTGTCTTTTTCAGTGAGGTATCCATTCAGATCTCTTGCACATTTTTAGAGTTTGAATTGAGTCCATTCAGTGAACTAAAGAAAGCAGGAAAAATAAAATACAATAAATCTAGAAAGGAGGGAATTGTCATAGATCCTTTGCAAAGGCAAAAGGGACTCCCATCCAAAATTTGTCTTCAATGTTAAGACTGATGATGCCAAATACACATTAAAAGTGTATGAAAAGTTTTATTATCTACAATAATTGGAGTATCTGGGGAGAACAAAGAACACCTTTCAAGTCAGTCCGAAAGGGCTGGAGAGAAAGGAACTGAGACTGGTTCAGGGTTTTGATTGTGACTGGGGGCAGAACTAGGTTTAGTATTTCTGCATGAGGGCAGGGAGTTGTTTGGTTAAATCCCTCACTGGCAGAAAAGAATTCCCTAAAATTATGAGGCAAAAATTCCTTCCCCGGATGTGGGACACAACAGGAAGAGAGAAGGAAAAGGTTTAAAAGCTGTCGGCAGTCAAACATCAAAAAACTTAGTCTGACTCCTCATTACAGAAGTAAGACTGTGTTTGCAATGACATTATCTCGTAGGTAGAAAACCTAATCTTAAAAAAAAAAAAAACTATTAGAAGTAATTGAGTTTAATAAGAATGCAAGGCATAAAAACAATATATAAAAAAAAAAAAAAAACATTGGTTTTTTTCTATAGAATACGGTAAACAACCGGATATAGAAAGAAGCGATAATAACATATTTGCCTTTCCCCTGACTTAAAGGGATAGTCTTTCACCATTAAATAAGATGTTAGTTGAAGGGTTTTCATATATCCTTATGTTTTTAATGATATTTTCTTCTCAGTTTGTTAAAAATTGTCATCAGAAAAGGACACTGGATTTTCTCACTTTCATCTGTTGAGATGATCAAATGATATTTCTATGTTTTTGGTCTATAATGTTATTAATTATATTGATTACTTTTATATGGTAAACTAAACTTGCAACTTTAGAATAAACCTCCCNGTCTGATTCAGACAGAACAATGTCAGAATAACAATGGACACATAGAGACCGTTTTCCTGTACATAATAAAAATATTTTAAAATTACTTTTATATAGTGACACTAGTTATTAACATAATGTAACTTTTTACAAATATCCATAAATATTTTAAATTCGGTTATCATGTAATCATATTACATACCATTCAACAAGAACCAATGAGTAGCTAGTTAATTTCACAGAGTCCAGAACTTTAGCAGACCATCACTGAATTAAGTACTAGTCATTGTTTTTGGAAGTTAACACGTTTGACCAAAACAGGCTCTTCAAATTGAAGAAGGAGATTTGATTGAAGCCAACCTTGAACAACAACCTATGCTCTCTGCTCCAGACAGATCAAGGAAACTAAGGTCTTTGAGAAAGGAAAAAATCGGTGTAGCTTCTCTCTACCTACCTTGGGATGAAAGGGAATATATCTCCTGAAAAAAACTATAATCTACTAAATTTTCTAGACTTCTTTAGTTTTCTGGAAGAGTTTGTATAAATTGATAGTAAACATTTCTTTTTCTTTTAATTTATTTGTTTTTTAACTGAAGGTTAATTGCTTTGCAGAATTTTGTTGTTTTCTGTCAAAGCTCAACATGGAAACTTACATTATCATATGTAAAATTTATAGCCAAGGGGAATTTGCTGTATGTCTCAGGAAACTTAAACAGGGGCTCTGTATCTAACTAGTGGGGTAGGATGAGGTGGGAGATGGAAGGGAGGATCAAAATAGAAAGGATATATGTATCAGTTCAGTTCAGTTCAGTTCAGTTCAGGCGCTCAGTCATGTCCGACTCTTTGCAACCCCATGAATTGCAGCACGCCAGGCCCCCTGTCCATCACCAACTACCGGAGTTAACCCAAACTCATGTCCATTGAGTAGGGATGCCATCCAGCCATCTAATCCTCTGTCGTCCCATTCTCCTCCTGCCCCCAATCCTCCCAGCATCAGAGTCTTTTCCAATGAGTCAACTCTTCGCATCAGGTGGCCAAAGTATTGGAGTTTCAGCCTCAGCATCAGTCCTTCCAATGAAAACCAGCACTGGTCTCCTTCAGAATGGACTGGTTGGATCTCCTTGCAGTCAAGGAACTCTCAAGAGTCTTGTCCACAACCACAGTTCAAAAGCATCAATTCTTTGGCACTCAGCTTTCTTCACAGTCCAACTCTCACATCCATACATGACCACTGGAAAAACCATAGCCTTGACTAGACGGACCTTTGTTGGCAAAGTAATGTCTCTGCTTTTCAATATGCTATCTAGGTGGGTCATAACTTTCCTTCCAAGGAATAAGCGTCTTTTAATTTCATGGCTGCAATCACCATCTGCAGTGATTTTGGAGCCCCCAAAAATAAAGTCTGACACTGTTGACACTGTTTCCCGATCTTTGGCCCATGAAATGATGGGACCAGATGCCATGATCTTCGTTTTCTGAATGTTGAGCTTTAAGACAACATTTTCACTCTCCTCTTTCACTTTCCTCAAGAGGCTTTTTAGTTCCTCTTCATTTTCTGCCATAAGGTTGGTGTCATCTGCATATCTGAGGTTATTGATATTTCTCCCGGCAATCTTGATTCCAGCTTGTGCTTCTTCCAGCCTGGCATTTCTCATGATGTACTCTGCATGTAAGTTGAATAAGCAGGGTGACAATATACAGCCTTGACGTACTCCTTTTCCTATTTGGAACCAGTCTGTTGTTCCATGCTCAGTTCTAACTGTTGCTTCCTGACCCGTATATAGGTTTCTCAAGAGGCAGGTCAGGTGGTCTGGTGTTCCCATCTCTTTCAGAATTTTCCACAGTTTATTGTGATCCACATAGTCAAAGGCTTTGACATAGTAATAAAGCAGAAATATATGTTTTTCTGGAACTCTGCTCTTTCGATGATCCAGTGGATGTTTGCAGTTTGATCTCTGGTTCCTCTGCCTTTTCTAAAACCAGCTTGAACATCTAGAAGTTCACAGCTCACATATTGCTGAAGCCTGGCTTGGAGAATTTTGAGCATTACTTTACTACCGTGTGAGATGAGAGCAATCGTGCGGTAGTCTGAGCATCCTTTGGCAATGCCTTTTTTTTGGGATTGGAATGAAAACTGATATTTTCCAGTCCTGTGGCCACTGCTGTGTTTTCCCAATTTGCTGGCATATTGAGTGCAGCACTTTCACAGCATCATCTTTCAGGATTTGAAATAGCTCAACTGGAATGCCATCACCTCCACTAGCTTTGTTCGTAGTGATACTTTCTAAGGCCCACTTGACTTCACATTCCAGGATGTCTGGCTCTAGATGAGTGATCATACCATCGTGATTATCTTGGTTGTGAAGATCTTTCTTGTACAGTTCTTCTGTGTATTCTTGCCACCTCTTCTTTATATTTTTTGCTTCTGTTAGATTCATACCATTCTTTCCTTTATTGAGCCCATCTTTGCATGAAATATTTCCTTGGTACATCTAATTTTCTTGAAGAGATCTCTAGTCTTTCCCATTCTTTTGTTTTTCTGTGCACTGATCACTAAAGGAAGCTTTCTTATCTTTCCTTGCTATCCTTTAGAATTCTGGACTCAGATGCATATATCTTTCCTTTTCTCCTGTGCTTTTCGCTTCTGTTCTTTCCACAGCTATTTGTAAAGGCTCCTCAGACAGCCATTTTGATTTTTTCCATGGGGATGGGCTTGATCCCTGTCTCCTGTATAATGTCACAAACTTCTGTCCATAGTTCATCAGCCACTCTATCAGATCTAGTCCTTTAAATTTATTTCTCACTTCCACTGTATAAATATAGGGGTTTGATTCAGTTCATACCTGAATTTTCTAGTGGATTTCCCTACTTTCTTCAATTTAAGTCTGAATTTGGCACTAAGGAATTCATGATCTGAACAACAGTCAGCTCCTGGTCTTGTTTTTGCTAACTGTATAGAGCTTCTTCATCTTTGGCTGCAAAGAATATAATCAATCTGATTTCAGTGTTGACCATCTGGTGATGTCCATGTGTAGAGTCTTCTCTTATGTTGTTGGAAGCGGGTGTTTGCTATGACCAGTGCATTCTCTTGGCAAAACTCTATTAGCCTTTGCCATGATTCATTCCATATACCAAGGCCAAATTTTTCTGTTACTCCAGGTGTTTTTTGACTTTTTACTTTTGCATTCCAGTCCCCTATAATGAAAGGACATCTTTTTTGGGTGTTAGTTCTAAAAGTTCTAAGGAGATGGATGGAACTGGAGCTGGTTATGCAGAGTGAAGTAAGCCAGAAAGAAAAACACCATACAGTATACTAACGCATATATATGGAATTTAGAAAGATGGGGATGATGACCGTGTATGCGAGACAACAAAAGAGACTCAGATCTATAGAGTGAACTTTTGGACTCTGGGGGAGAGAGAGGGAGAGGGTGGGATGAGATGGGAGAATGGCATTGAAACATGTATACTATCATGTAAGAAACGAATCGCCAGTCTATGTCCAATGCAGGATGCAGGATGCTTGGGGCTGGTGCATGGAGAGGACCCGGAGAGATGGTGTGGGGTGGGAGGTGGGAGGGGATTCATGTTTGGGAACGCATGTACACTCGTGGTGAATTCATGTCAATGTTTGGCAAAACCAATACAGTACTGCGAAGTAAACTAAAGTTAAAATAAAAATTTAAAAAAATAAAAATAAAAAGTCTTGTAGGTCTTCATATAACCATTCAGCTTCAGCTTCTTCAGGATTACTTGTTGGCTCATAGGCTTGGATCACCATGATATTGAATGGTTTGCCTTGGAAACAAACAGAGATCATTTTTTCATATTTGAGATTGCATCGAAGTACTGCATTTCAGGCTCTTTTGTTGACCATGATGGCTACTCCATTTCTTCCAAGGGATTCCTGCCCACAGTAGTAGATATGATGGTCATCTGAGTAAATTCACCCATTCCAGTCCATTTTAGTTTGCTGATTCCTAGAATGTCGACGTTCAAGCTCAGGAGCGGTGACCTCCTCCAAGGTAAGGAGCAGCAGCTGCACTTTGCTGTAGCAGCCATGAGGAGAGACCCCACATCCAAGGTAAGAGAAACTCAAGTGAGACAGTAGGTGTTGCAAGAGGGCATCAGAGGGCAGACACACTGAAACCATAATCACAGAAAACTAGCCAGTCTGATCACAGGGACCACAGCCTTGTCTAACTCAGTGAAACTAAGCCATGCCCTGTGGGGCCACCCAAGGCGGATGGGTCATGGTGGAGAGGTCTGACAGAATGTGGTCCACTGGAGAAGGGAATGGCAAACCACTTCAGTATTCTTGCCTTGAGAAACCCATGAACAGCATGAAAAGGCAAAATATTAGGATACTGAAAAAGGAACTCCCCAGGTCAGTAGGTGCCCAATATGCTATAGGAGATCAGTGGAGAAATAACTCCAGAAAGAATGAAGGGATGGAACCAAAGCAAAAACAATACCCAGTTGTGAATGTGACTGGTGATAGAAGCAAGGTCCAATGCTATAAAGAGCAATTTTTTATAGGAACCTGGAATGTTAGGTCCATGAATCAAGGCAAATTGGAAGTGGTCAAAAGGAGATGGCAAGAGTGAACCTCAACATTCTAGGATATACATATACCTATAGCTAATTCATGCTGAAGTTTGATACTATACATTTCTTGAAGTCAGCTGGACTTATTACATATTACTTTTGTTTGTACATGAATGAGGAGGCAAGATCTTAAATTACAAATGCTAATTCTATATTCGATACGGGTCTCTTCAGACTTTCTATTTCACCTTATTGCAATTTGATAGTTCTGTCTTTCAAGAAATGTTTTTATTTTAACTAAGTTGCTACATTTGTTGGCATAAAGCTTTTCACCATAATTTCTTATTAATCTTTTAATGCAGATGTATAGTGTGTCACCACTCTTATTCTTTGTATTCGTAACTTGTTTTTCACCCTCTTTTCTCTGCTAAGTGTGAGTAGTATTTGTCAATTTCATTTATCTCTCAGAATAATCAGCTTTTGCTTTTCTTCTTACTTTAGGTTTAATTTGCACTTTTCACTGTTTTCTTGAGGTGAAAGTATTTTGAGGTTCATCTTCTTTTCTAGTATTGTTAATACCTGCTATAAATTTTTCTCTAAATACTACTTCAGCTGCATCACAAAAATTTTGAATGCAGAGTTTTCACTTTCATTCAGTTCAAAATGCATCCTACTTTCCTGTTTGATTTCTTCTTTGATCCATATGTTATTTAACAATATGTTAATCAGTTTCCAAATATTTAGGAATTGTCAAGATATCTTTCTCATATGATTTATACTTTAATTTCCATGTAGTCATAGAGCATATTCATTAAGATTTGAATTATTTTAAACTTATTGAGAATTGTTATGTGACCCAGAAAAGGATCTATCATAGTAAGTGTATCATGTACACTTGAAAAAATTTGTATTCTACTCTTGTTGGTGCTCAGTTGTCCTTATTGATTTTCTATCCACTTGTTCTATGAAAGATTGAGAAAGAGATGTTGAAATTATGTATGTGTTTGTTTCTCTTTGGATTTCTATCAGTTTTGTCTCATGTGTTTTAAAATCCCATTGTTAGATATATAAACATTTAGAATTATATGTCTTTTGATAACAGACTTCATTATTATGAAATTATTTTTATCACAAAATTATTTTGTCTGTTANCTGTTATTGATATAGATATTCCAACATTTTTATTATTAAAATTGATACAACTTTTTTCTTTCCTTTTACTTAAAAAAATTAACAAGCTTTTTGTTATCAGTTTTAGGTTTAAAATTGAGCTATGTTGCCTTGCAACATCCCCAGGAATTTCTCAGTATAATGTAAAACCAACATCTGTATGGACAGGCAGGAAAACACAAAGAAAAAGGTAGACCACTCCAGATTGTTAAGTGGCAGGTTTAATAAGCAACAAAACCTATTCATGGGGCTTGTCTTGGGTGGCTGCAAAATAAGCAGATTTCTATACCTATTGGCCAGAATCTTAAAAGTTCAAAGGCACATGAAAAGATGCTCAATATCACTCATTGTTAGAGAAATGTAAATCAAAACAACAATGAGATATCACCTCACACCAGTCAGAATGACCATCAACAAAAAGTCTACAAATAATAAATGCTGGAGAAGGTGTGGAGTAAAGGGAGCCCTCCTACACTGTTGGTGGAATGTAAATGGGTATAGCAACTATGGAGAACAGTATGCAATTTACTCTAAAAACTGAAATAGAGCTATCATATGATCCTGCAATCCCACCCCTAGGCATTTACCTGGAGATAGCCATAATTTGAAAATATTCATGCACTCCAATGTTCATTGCAGCACTATTTATTATACAATAACCAGGACATGGAAACAATCTAAATGTTCATGTGTAGATGAATGGATAAAGAAGTTTGGATACATATATACAATGAAATATTACTCAACCATAAAAAATAATGAAATTTGCAGCAATGTGGATAAGCCTATAGATTATAATACTAAGTAAAGTGGGTCAGATGAAGAAAGACAAGTGTAATATGATATCACTTATATGTGGAATCTAAAAGAAATGATTTAAATAAATTTATTTACAAAACAGAAATAGACCCATAGATATAAGAAGAAAATTATAGCTACCAAAAGGGAAAGGAAGAGAGGGATAAATTAGGAGGTTGGGATTAACATTTACACCCTACCATACATAAAATAGGCAATGCAACCAGGTGCTGGGATGGAAAGACAGAGATCCTGAAATCTCAGGAATTACAGAAGGCTCTGCACAGCCTATTTCTGTCTCAGAAAGGAGTCCTTAGAGCCTTTATTAGATTACAAAGAGAGGAGGAGGCCAACCCTCAGCTTGCAGATTCCATCCCCACGACACCCCTGACAGAGTGAAAATGACACAGCACCTATCAACATACAGCTTCTTATCTGCCTTCTCCCTTGAGACAAAGCCTGTGATCTGAACATTCATGTTGGACTTCCTGGGCCTGAGGGAAGCCCTAAAACACAACATGTAACCACAAAGGATTTGTGGAATTAATGAGTAGATTCACCACATCGGTGACCCTGCAACTAATAAGACCAGGTTGAGGAGCATTAGAAACGTTCTTGCTACATTACTACATGAAACAAGCAGAAAAATAAAGCCAGAACTACACACTCCAACCCATTAACCCTAGTTTCTTTCTGGCCCATAGAATTAAAGGATAATTCTTATTTTCTAATAATCTATAATGGAAAATAATCTGAAAAGATTATATGTATATTATATAATATATATATATATATATATGCTGAATAACATTACTGTACACCTGTACACCAGAAACCAGCACATTGTANATATATATATATATGCTGAATAACATTACTGTACACCTGTACACCAGAAACCAGCACATTGTAAATCAACTGTTTAAATCTAAATAAATGTTAAAAAAAAATGGCATTGAAACATGTATAATATCATGTAAGAAGCGAATCACCAGTCTAGGTTCTATGCAGGATACAGGATTCTTGAGGCTGGTGCACTGGGATGACCCAGAGAGATGGTATGGGGAGGGAGGTGGAAGGGGGGTTCAGGATTGGGAACTCATGTACACCTGTGGCAGATTCATGTTGATGTATGGCAAACACAATACAGTATTGTAAAGTAAAATAAAATAAATTTTAAAAAATGTATATAGAGATTTTAAATGGGTTCTGTCATGTATCCAGTCAAAGAGATATCAATATCACACTTCTGTTTCAAGACTGTATCCTTGGAACAGCTTCCTGGAGTGGGGGAAGCCCATAGAAAACAATTCCAAGAACAGGAAAGAGTAGAGATCATCCAATTACTTGGGTTCAGCTCAAAGATCAACCAAAGGTGATGTATTTTTGGTGACCTCTTCCAACTAACAGAAAGTACATCTTTTGCCTCTGCTACTTACTCTCCTGTATTATTAACACCATGCTTTAGTGTGATACATTGACTACAATTGGTGATTCATTATCAGTATCTTATCAAATAAAGCCCATAGTTAATTTTAGGGCCACATTAGTGTTCAGTTCAGTTCAGTCTCTCAGTCATCTCCGACTCTTTGTGACCCCATGGACCCCAGGCTTCTCTCTCCATCAACAACTCCTGGAGTTTGCTCAAACTCATGTCCATCGAGTCGGTGATTCCATCCAACCATCTCACCCTCTGTTGTCCCCTTTTCCTCCCACCTTCATTCTTTCCCAGCATCAGAATATTTTCAAATGAGTCATTTCTTCCCTTCAGGTGGCCAAAGCATTGGAGCTTCAGCTTCAGCATCAATTCTTCCAATGAATATTCAAGACTGATTTCATTTAGGATAGAATAGTTTGATCTCATTGTGGCCTAAGGGACTCTCAAGAGTGTTCCCCAACATTCAGGGCTCAGTTTTATTTATAGTCCAACTCTCACATCCATATGTGACTACTGGAAAAACCATAGCTTTGACTAGATGGACCTTTGGTGGCAAAGTCTCTGCTTTTTAATATGGTGTCTGGGTTTGCCATAGCTTTTCTTCTAAGGAGCAAGCATCTTTTAATTTCACTGCTTCAGTCACCATCTGCAGTAATTTTACAGCCCCCCAAAATAAAATCTGTCATGGCTTGCATTGTTTCCTCATCTATTTGCCATAAAATGATGGGACTGGATGCCATGATCTTCGTTTTTTGAATGTTGAGTTATAAGCCAACTTTTGCACTCTCCTCTTTCACTTTTATCAAGAGGCTCTTCATTTCCTATTCAATTTCTGCCACAGTGTCGTGTCATCTTCATAACTAAGGTCATTGATGTTTCTCCCAGCAATCTTGATTCTAGCTTGTGCTTAATCCAACCAAGCATTTCACATGATGTTCTCTGCATACAAGCAAAATAAGCAGGGTGACAATATGCAACCTTGATGTACTCCTTTCCCAACGTGGAACCAGTCTGTTGTTCCATGTCTAGTTCTAACTTGGACATACAAGCTGCATACAGGTTTCAGAGGAGGCAGGTAAGGTGCCTCCCTTCTCTTTCAGAATTTTCCACAGTTTGTTGTGATCTACATACTCAAAGCTTTACTGGTTAGGTTTAGTTGCTATGTCGTGCCTGACTCCTGCGCCCTGCCAGTCACCTCTGTCCATGGGATTCTCTAGGCAAGAATATTGAAGTGGATTGCTATTTCCTTCTCCAGGGGATCTTCCTGAACTAGGGGTTGAATGCAATTATCCTGCATTGCAGGTCAAAGGCTTTAACTAGTCAATAAAGCAGAAGTAGATGCTTTTCTGGAACTATCTTGCTTTTACTATGATCCAAAATTATGTACATTAGAATTCAACACTCTTTTAGTTGAACAGCTCTATGGATTTTTGTAAATTTATAATGTCTTCTGTATACCACTACAGACATACAAGACACTTTTTGCCATAATACTCTTTGTTCCATGTATTCATACTTCCCTCTTTATTCTTTTACTTTCAACCAATTTAAGTTTACATTTAACATGTTTTACTGGTAGGAAAGATAGTTGAATCTTTTCTTTTAAAATTCACTTGGCATTTTATACCCTTGTATTTACGAGCTTAACATGATTATTTTTTTCACCTTTGTTTCTAGCCAACATGCTCACTTAATTCATTACTTTGGCTTAATGAATATATAATATAATATTAACTGTTATAATAGCTGTTATAATTTCCTTACCTATTAAATCTATCATCTGTGTTATTACTGTATCAGTTGTCATTGATTGATTTTTTTCCCCCTCATGATAGTTTTTTTTTCCCACGTATTTTCATGGTTAGTAATTTTTATTGGAAATGAGACTGTGAATGTTACTTTGTTAAGTGCTGAACATTTTTGGAATTATATTTTTTAGACATAGTTAAATTGCCTGGAAACATTTTGAGTTTCTTAGATCTTGCTTTTAAACTTTGTTTAAAAGTTTAAATCTGTGTTTAGTCTAGGACCAAATTTTTTTACTATTGAGGCAAAAACTAGTTTACATATCTCACCTGAGTCTCGTGAATTATGAGACTTTTTCACTCCTATTAGTAAAAACAAAGCTAGCCCAGCTTTAAATGGTTTCTTAACATGAGTGCACCAATCAGTTCTCAAGTATCTCTGGGCAATTCTCCCTTTGAGCTGATTTCTCTTTGGTTCTCTGCTTTGAGCACTTCAATCACTTCGACCACTTTGGTTTCTTCTCAATTGGAGGAGATTACTGGCTTCTGTCTTAGTTTCTTCTCCTGGTACTATGGCTTGGAAACTCTCCAAGGTGTCATTGGGCAAATAAGAAGTCTTACTACTTTCTCGTCTCTTGGAACCACTGTTCTGTATTATACCATGCCTAACATCTTTATATTTGTTGTTTTATGTGTTTTACTTGGACTTTTTGATGATATGAGTGGGAGTCTATTTGGTCACTATTATTCCATCTTGCAGAGAAGGCAATGCACCCCACTCCAGTACTCTTGCCTGGAAAATCCCATGGACGGAGGAGCCTGGTGGGCTGCCGTCCATGGGGTCATGAAGAGTTGGACACAACTGAGCGACTTCACTTTCATTTTTCACTTTCATGCATTGGAGAAGGAAATGGCAGCCCACTCCACTGTTCTTGCCTGGAGAATCCCAGGGACGGTGGAGTCTGGTGGGCTGCCATCTATGGGGTTGCACAGAGTCGGACACAACTGAAGCGACTTAGCAGCAGCAGCAGCAGCAGCACTCCATCTTGGCTGGGAATAGAAGCAATAAATATTTGTGTGGTTTTATTTTTTATTTTGTATAATAAAATATTTCATTATTTAGAAATCTACATAAAAATGAAATCAATATTTTCCCAATAACTAAAGCATGTTTCAAAATCATGCATAGGTAAAATACCCATTCAAATGATAAGACAGATTATTTTTTAATATAAATTTATTTATTTTAATTGCAGGTTAATTACTTTACAATATTGTATTGGTTTTGCCATACATCACCATGAATCTGCCACAGGTATACACGTGTTCCTCATCCTGAACCCCCTCCCTCCTCCCTCCCCGTACCATCCCTCTGGGTCATCTCAGTGCACCAGCCCCAAGCATCCAGTATCATGCATCAAACCTGAACTGGCGATTCATTTCACATATGATATTATACATGTTTCAATGCTATTCTCCCAAATCATCCCACCCTCGCCCTCTCCCACAGAGTCCAAAGACCATTCTATACATCTGTGTCTCTTTTGCTGTCTCACATACAGGGTTATACAGGGTTATAGTTACCATCTTTCTAATTTCCATATATATGCATTAGTATACTGTATTGGTGTTTTTCTTTCTGGCTTACTTCACTCTGTATAATAAGCTTCAGTTTCATCCACCTCATTAGAACTGAGTTAAATGTATGCTTTTTAATGGCTGAGTAATACTCCATTGTGTATATGTACCACAGCTTTCTTATCCATTCATCTGCTGATGGACATCTAGGTTTGCTTCCATGTCCTGGCTATTATAAACAGTGCTGCGATGAACATTGGGGTACATGTGTCTCTTTCAATTCTGGTTTATTTTTATGCAGCAGAGGATGAAATATTAATTGATTTTGTTTCAGATTCCACATTCAAATAAAAATATCCAAAATTATCTGAAAAGACTATTTAAATGTTTCTTCTCCAACTATATATACATGAGTGACTAGATTTTCTTTATATACGTTAATTGAAACAGTGTACAGCAATGGATGAATTGATGAAAGTGTAAAATATAGTTAAAAAAGTGTAAAATACTAAACATCTTACTGTTTTTGTTTTGGAAACCAGTTATTTTCACTTCAGGTATGTTATTTGGTTAACATTAAGGAGTTTAAATTCATTTTAATTATATTAGTAAAAATACATGATTTTTAGAGTTTCTTAGTTTTAGTCTTTTAAAATGGAGAATATAAAAAGATATTATCAAAGTAAATAAGCTCTTCAAAATCTCAAGAAATTTCAAGAATAGAAAGAGTCTTGAGATCTCAAACTTTGAGAATCATTAATACTTTTTCCTAAGGCTGGTAAAAGAGAAGTAGAAAGCTAATGTTTTGTTGGGCTATTTCCTCCTAAGAATCAATTAGGACACTATTTCCTGGTGCTCAGATGGTAAAGAATTCACCTACAAATGCAGAGACCTGGGTTCTCTCTTTGAGTCAAGAAGATGCTCTCCAGAATGCAGTGGCTACTCAATCCAGTACTCTTTCCTGAAGAATTCCATGGACACAGTAGCCTGGCAAGCTACAGTACCTGGGGTCACAAAAAATCAGACACCACTAAACAACTTTCACTTTTACTTCATGATTAGAATGGGCTGGGGAATCTAGTCATAGAATTAAACGTTCAATTATTTATAGCCTAAAAAAGGCAAAATTTAGTAATATGGCTTAAAAAAATAAGTCTAGCTAAGTTATTATTTCTTACCTTTGTATTGTAGTACATTTTGAGTACAAGCATTTGGAAATCTTACAGGATTATTTTGTGTTTCCTAAGGATGAGATCTATGGACAGAGGTTCCTGACATTGTACAGGAGGCAGTGATCAAGACAATCCCCAAGGGAAAAAAAAAAAAAAAGGCAAAATGGTTGTCTCAGGAGGCATTACAAATACCTGAGAAAGAAGAGAGGTTAACAACAAAAGGGAAAAGGGAAGATATATTTATTTTAATGTAAAGTACCAAAAACAGCAAGGAGAGAAAAGAAAGCTTTCCTTAGTGATTAATGCAAAGAAATAGAGGAAAACAGTAGAATGGGAAAGACTAGAGATCTCTTCAAGAAAATTAGAGATACAAGGGAATATTTCATGCAAAGATGGGGACAATAAAAGACAGAAAAGGTATGGACCTAAAAGAAGCAGAAGATTATTAAGAAACAGTGCCAAGAACACAAAGAGGAACAATAGAAAAAAAGATATTCATGACTCAGATGGATCCAGACATCCTGTAATATGAAGTCAACTAGGCGTTAGGAAGCATCACTATGAACAAAGCTAAAGGATGTGATAGAATTCCAATTAGCTATTTCAAACCCTAAAAGATGATGCTGTGAAAGTGCTGCACTCAATATACCAGCAATCTTGGAAAACTCAGCAGTGGACACAGGACTGGGAAAAGGTCAGTTTTCATTCCAATCCCAAAGAAAGGCAATGCCAAAGAACGTTCAAACTATTGCATAATTGCACTCATCTCACACGATAAAAAAGTAATGCTCAAAATCCTCCAAGCCAGGATTCAACAGTACGTGAATCATGAATTTCCAGATGTTCAGGTTGGATTTTAAAAAGACAGAGGAGTTCAGGTCAGTTCAGTCGCTCAGTCGTGTCCAACTCTTTGCAACCCCATGAGTCACAGCATGCCAGGCCTCCCTGTCCATCACCAACTCCCGGAGTTCACCCAAACTCATGTCCATCGAGTCGGTGATGCCTCCAGCCATCTCATCCTCTGTCATCCCCTTCTCCTCCTGCCCCCAATCCCTCCCAGAATCAGAGTCTATTCCAATGAGTCAACTCTTCGCATGAGATGGCCAAAGTATTGGAGTTTCAGCTTCAGCATCAGTCCTTCCAATGAACACCCAGGACTGATCTCCATTAGAATGGACTTGGATCTCCTTGCAGTCCAAGGGACTCTCAAGTGTCTTGTCCACAACCACAGTTCAAAAGCATCAATTCTTTGGTGCTCAGCTTTCTTCACAGTCCAACTTTCACATCCATATATGACCACTGGAAAAACCATAGCCTTGACTAGACGGACCTTTGTTGGCAAAATAATGTCTCTGCTTTTGAATATGCTGTCTACGTTGGTCATAACTTTCCTTCCAAGGAGTAAGCGTCTTTTAATTTCATGGCTGCAGTCACCATCTGCAGTGATTTTTGGAGCCCAAAAAAATAAAGTCTGGCACTGTTTCCACGGTTTCCCCCATCTATTTCCCATGAAGTGATAGGACCAGATGCCATGATCTTAGTTTTCTAAGTGGTGAGCAAGAAATCAAAATGCCAACATCTGTTGGATCATCAAAAAAGCAAGAGTTCCAGAAAAACCTCTACTTCTGCTTTATTGACTATACCAAAGCCTTTGACTTTGTGGATCACAACAAACTGGAAAATTCTGAAAAAGATGGGAATACAAGACCACCTGACCAGCCTGCTGAGAAATCTGTATGCAAGTCAAGAAGCAATAGTTAGAACTGGACGTGGAACAACAGACTAGTACCAAATTGGTTAAGGCTTTATATTGTCAACCTGCTTATTTCAATTATATGCATAGTACATCATGAGAAATGCCAGGCTAGTTGAAGCACAAGCAGGAATCAAGATTGTCGGGAGAAATATCAACAACCTCAGATATTCAAGTGACACCATCCTTATGGCAGAAAGCAAAGAAAACTAAAGAGCCTCTTGATGAAAGTGAAAAAGGAGAGTGAAAAAGCTGGCTTAAAACTCAACATTTAGAAAACTAAGATCACGGCATCTGGTTCCATCACTTCATGGCAAATAGATGGGGCAACAATGAAAACAATGAGAGACTTTATTTTGGAGGCTCCAAAATCACTGCAGATGGTGACTGCAGCCATGATATTAAAAGACTCTTCCTCTTGGAAGAAAAGTTATGATGAAACCTAGACAGCATATTAAAAAGCAAAGACATTACTTTGTCACCAAAGCTCCGTGTAGCTAAAGCTATGATTTTTCCAGTAGTCATGTATAGGTATGAGAGTTGGACCATAAAGAAATCTGAGCACCAAAGAACTGATGCTCTTAAACTGTGGTGTTGGAGAAGATTTGAGAGTCCCCTGGACTGCACAGAGATCAAACCAGATCATCCTAAAGGAAATTAGTGCTGAATATTCATTGGAAGGACTGATGTTGAAGCTAAAACTGCAATACTTTGGCCACCTGGTGCAAAGAACTGACCCTTTGGAAAAGACCCTGCTGTAGGAAAGATTGAAGGCTGGAGGAGAAGTGGAGGACAGAAGATGGGATGGTTGGATGGCATAACTGACTCGATGGACATGAGTTTGAGTATGCTCCAGGAGTTGATGATGGACAGGGAAGCCTGGTGTGCTGCAGTCCGTGGGGTCACAAAGAGTGGGACATGACTGAGTGACTGAACTGAAGGATTAGAAAAACTAACAATGTTCAAGAGATCAAAATTTCTTGAAATATTAAATATGTTCACATTCACTTCTGCTTTACCTTTGTTCATCATAAATTAAACTATCACATACAGAAATAGTCTCAGAACTCTATTCCAGATTCAGGAAGTATTTACTTAGTATCATTTATGGTTGCAGAAATGCCCAGGAGTGTTCCTGATTTCAAGGCATTCAAAATCTCAAAAAAACTTTCAGAAAATTGCGTAAAAGTAGCAACATTATACTATGTATTCTATTATAGTATAGAACAGCAGGAGGGTTTAAATTTTATATTATTCATAAAAATATGCCAGGAATAAGTCCTTGTTTGAAGCACAGTCTTTGGATACGACTACTATAACAAGATATTCTATCTTTCTATGACTTTCTTTACACACAAAGAAAATATTTAAAATTTGCCTATTAGGAGTTGATCTCTTCTAGTTTTTAAGAAAGGTAAAAATTTAGGAAACACTCCCATTGTTCCAATTTATATATTGCTCTCTTTTTTGAAAATATATCCTAAAATGATTTATTCCAAGTCAACAATGATTTCTGAAATATTTAAGGAAATTAAAACAATTGTTTAGAAAGCCAAATGTTAGCTTCACTTTAGGTCATAGCACAATTCAGTATATTTATTCTATTGATTAGCTAATCAGGAAGAAAAGCAAATGTACCTGTCAGCACAGTTAAGACTGTGAACTTTGCATTTTATTGCTTTGTCAGTTTCTTTGGATGTAAAATAGGAAGAAAGTCACTGTACTTTCAGAGCTTTCTTTAGTTCAAGCAAATGATTTATCCCTTACCTCCTTCAGTCAGTCAGTCAGTTCAGTCACTCAGTCGTGTCCAGCTCTTTGTGACCCCATGAATTGCAGCACACCAGGCATCTCTGTCCAACACCGACTCCCAGAGTTTACTCAAATTCATGTCCATCGAGTTGGTGATGCCATCCAGCCATCTCATCCTCTGTCATCCCCTTCTCCTCCTGCCCCCAATCCCTCCCAGAATCAAAGTCTATTCCAATAAGTCAACTCTTCACATGAAGTGGCCAAAGTACTGGAGTTTCAGCTTCAGCATCAGTCCTTCCAATGAACACCCAGGACTGATCTCCATTAGAATGGACTTGGATCTCCTTGCAGTCCAAGGGACTCTCAAGAGTCTTGTCCACAACCACAGTTCAAAAGCATCAATTATTTGGCGCTCAGCTTTCTTCACAGTCCAATTTTCACATCCATACATGACCACTGGAAAAACCATAGCCTTGACTAGATGGACCTTTGTTGGCAAGGTTAATGACTCTGGTTTTTAACATGCTGTCTAGATTGGTCATAACTTTCCTTCCAAGGAGTAAGCGTCTTTTAATTTCATGGCTGCAATCACCATCTGCAGTGATCTTGGAGCCCAAAAAAACAAAGCCTAACACTGTTTCCACTGTTTTCCCATCTATTCACCATGAACTGATGGGACCAGATGCCATGATCTTAGTTTTCTGAATGTTGAGCTTTAAGCCAACATTTTCACTCTCCTCTTTCACTTTCATCAAGAGGCTCTTTAGTTCCTCTTCACTCTCTGACATAAGGGTGGTGTCATCTGCATATCTGAGGTTATTGATATTTCTCCCCACAATCTTGATTCCAGGTTGTGCTTCTTCCAGCCCAGCTTTTCTCATAATGTACTCTGCATATAAGTTAATAGGAAATAGCATACATGAGGTAATTCCAGTGAGGAACTTAATGGTATAAAGAATGTTTATATTTATTTTTTCATATCTTCTCTTTGAAGATTTAAGACGTGTTCAATGAGAGCTTCTGATGTGAGTGACATTCAATGTTTGTAAAGCTTTTATTTGTATATATTAGTGGCATATGAAAAAAGCTCTTTAAATTATTCAATATTTTTATATTAAAAAGGTGCTATCAATTTCATTTGCTCTAGATATGTTTGTGATTTTAATGACTGTTTAGCTCGGGTGCTANGCTAAACAGTGATATTATACTTTAACATCAGTTGAGAAACTAATATAATTATTTAATATTGATTGAATGCTTTCAGTGGTCTATATTTTATACATATAGCCAACTCACTGTCACTTAATAGCTTTGTTCTAAAATGACAATCTATATACACAGTCTCATGAAATGCCACCTATACATTTATTAATCTTGTTCTAGTACAATGCCTCAGTGGTAAAGAATCCACCTGTCAATGCGGGAGATGCAGGTTCAATCTGTGTGTTGGGAAAAATCCCCAAGAGAAGGAAATGGCAACCCACTTCAGCATTCTTGCCTGTAAATCCCCATGGACAGAGGAGCCTGGTGGGCTACAATCCATGGGGTCACAAAGAGACATGACTTAGTGACTAAACAACTGCCACCAGTATAATATTTTACATTTGTTCACTTCAATGTTAAAAAAAATCATGGAATGGTGAGTCCTATAAATGAACAAAACTACAGTTGAATTTTATTTTATATAAAGGTTTTAGCTCACATAAAAAGTGATTCTAAATTATGAAATGAGAAAAAAATATTCTAGGCCTCTAATTAAGAAGATAGATGATCAAAATTTATAGGGGTGTCTGGTCTAAATTTTTTATCATAGAACTATAAAATACTAAATCAGAAGGATTTTTAAATAGAATGCATTCCAAATCTTGTTTTTCACAAATGAGATGAATAAGAGTCAGAAGAAGTAGGAGACTTATTCAGTAACATATAGGTAGTCTTTTGCAACTCTAGAATGATTTCTATGCAAATTTTTATTTCTTAGTAAATTAATTAGGAAAGTCAAATTAGAAAAATACTGGTTTCTCTATATTTTAATAAAATAATATTAGATATAGGCAGCATTTAGGGAAGTTTTCTTACTGTTAATGAACTTGGGGGATGCAGTATAACATTAGTCCTGTCCTATGATCAAGGTAGTCTAATGGTCAGATGTTGTCCAAATTGAAAAGAAGTCATTGCTAAAGCCAAATTAAAGTAATGTCATCACTTTAATATACTAAAATCAACCTTTTCTTCCTCATTGAGAAGTAATTTTAGTCAAAATTATTTAAATGATACATTGCATGCTTCCCTCAAGCACCTGATATCATTTTTGAAAAGACAGGAGATTGAAAAAAGAAAGAACCAAGTGCACCATGAATGAAACATTGTCCTTAGAGTCACTGAATGGAAGCTATTTTCCATAACTGTATTAAAATTTGTCACTGAGACATTAATTCTACAGTGAGGATTAGTGTAATGGATTGTGAATAGAGTACTCATTTTCACCAGAAAAAAAAGCTGAAGTACTCTCAAGGAAAACAACCATAGCAATTAGAGATGCCTTCAAGAAGGGTCAATGTTCTCACATGATTTTGTGTCAAATATAATGTGTGTGCTTGCTAAGCTACTTCAGCCATGTCTGACTCTGTGAGTCCCTGTGGGCTGTAGTCTGCCAGGCTTCTCTGTCCATGGGATTCTCCAGGCAAGAATACTGGAGTGGGTTGTCATTTCCTCCTCCAGGGGATCTTACCAAACCAGATATTGAACTCATTTCTTTTACATCGCCTCCACTGGCAGGCAAGTCCTTTACCACTAGTGTCACATGACAATCCCTCAAATACCATGTATAACCTGCCAGATGGCACTAGTGGTAAAGAGCCTGCCTGCCAATGCAGACGTAAGTGATGACTTTTCGATCCATGGGTGGGGAAGATCCCCTGGAGAAGGAAATGGCAACCCCCTCTAGTATTCTTGCCTGGAGAATCCCATGGGGTGAGGAGCCTTGAGGTCTATAATCCATAAGATCGCACAAAGTCGGCCACAACTGAAGCAACTTGGCACACACACACACACACACACACACACACACATAAACAATCAACTCTCAAGCTGTTATCTCTCACCCAAAAGTCTTCCCCAAAGAGTAAATTTAACTGTGGACTCAGTCTTTGCAATTAGATATCTAACACTGCAAATCTGAAAAGTCCCAACTGCACTCCTTATTTCACACCCTTCCACAAACTTCTCTTTATATTTCCCATCACAGTGAATGTCAACTCTTTTCTTTCAGTTTCTTCAGTAAATGTTATCAGTCATCTTTGACTTTTCTCTTTTTCTTACATTTTACATACAAATTAACAGAATAGTCTAACAATTCTTTTCAAGATTACTGAAGTAGGCATCCTGCCTTTGCAATCACATTCTCTAGTCTATTTTTTTTCAGCAGAAAAATAATACTTTTGAAAAGACTACATAGTCATGTCACTTCTCAAAAATAAACAAAGCCTTCCTATCTAACCAAAAATAAAATCCTTGTAATAGTTGGAGTGACGCAGCCATTCTTGCACCTTCTTTGGCACAATACACGGGAAACCCAAGCCCCATACCTCTCTGAATCACTAGCCACCATTTTCTTTAGCATAAGCATTTTTTGTTGCTGTTACTTGTTATTCTTTGTAGATGGCATGACTATTCACATCTCAGTTGCTTTGTACTTGCTTGTTCTTGTACACGGATTGTCTGTATTTCCTTGCTTTCTTGCATCCTCTGCTCATAAATCTCTTTGATATTAGGGCCATGGTCTATATATATATAATAGCAACCATAAGCACCTGACACTTTCTATCACCCTAACATAATTTTATTTTTTCCTTAATTTTCTATAGTCTTGTCTTTCCAACTAGATTATAGCTTCATAAAGACATGAATATATCTTCTATACCACATAAAATAAAGTGTTTTATATATTTCTATTTCTAAGAGTGCCAGATAAGATNGATAAGATACTAGACATTCATTTAAACCTTAATTTCAGGTGAGTCAAATAATTATAGTAATATATATATATAATATAATATATATATATTAGATTACATACTTACCAATAAATCTCTTTTGAATCACAGCCTTGTCATGGCTAAGGGACTTGCATTACTCAATTAAGCTATCAGCCATTCTGTCCAGGGTCACCCATTACACACATACTAAAATAATAATAATTTAGAGATCAGGAAGATTCCTTGGAGAAAAAAATGGCTACCCACATGACTATTCTTACCTGAAGGATGCTATGGACAGAAGAATCTAGTGGGCTAAAGTTCATTTCAGGTCAGTTCAGTTCATTCCAGTCACTCAGTCATGTCCGATTCTTTGCGACCCACAGACTGCAGCACACCAGGCTTCCCTCTCCAACAACAACACATAGAGCTTGCTCAAACTCATGTCTATTGAGTCAGTAATGACATCCAACTATCTCATCCCCAGTTTCTCCCCTTCTCCTGCTTTCCATCTTTCCCAGCATCAGGGTCTTTTCAAATGAGTCAGTTCTTCTCAGCAAGCGGCCAAAGTATTGGAGCTTCAGCATCAGCATCAGTCTTTCCAATGAATACTCAGGCCTGATTTCCTTTAGCATGACTGGATGGATCTCTATGGAGTCCAGGGGACTCTCAAGAGTCTTCTCCAACACCATAGTTCAAAAGTATCATTTATTTGGCACTCAGTTTTCTTTACCGCCCAACTCTCGCATCCATACATGACTATGGGAAAAATCATATTTTTGACTAGACGGACCTTTGGTGGCAAAGTAATGTCTTTGCTTTTTAACATGTTTTCTAGGTTGGTCATAGCATTTCTTCCAAGGAGCAATTGTCTTTTAATTTCATGGCTGCCTTCACCATCTACAGTGATTTTGGAGCCCAAGAAAACGAAGTCTGTCACTGTTTTGATTGTTTCTCAATCTATTTGCCATGAAGTAATGGGATGGGATACCATGATCTTCGTTTTTTGAATGTTGAGTTTTAAGCTAGCTTTTTCACTCTCCTCTTTCCGTTTAATCAAGAGACTCATTAGTTTTTATTTGCTTTCTGCCATAATGGTGGTGTCATTTGCATACCTGAGATTATTGATATTTCTCCCTACAATATTGATTCCACCTTGTGCTTCAGAATTTCTCATGAGCCCAGAATTTCTCATGATGCACTCTGCGTATACGTTATACAAGCAGGGTGACAATATACAGCTTTGACATATTATATACATAGGATCTAGAGCTTTTTCCAATTTGGAACCAGTCTATTGTTCCATGTCCATTTCTAACTATTTCTTGGTAACCTGCATACAGATTTCTCAGGAGGCAGGTAAGTTGGTCTGCTATTCACATTGCTTGAAGAATTTTTGACAGTTTGTTGTGATACACACAAAGACTTTGGCATAGTCAATAAAGCAGAAGTAGATATTTTTCTGAAACCACCTTGCTTTTTCAATGATCCAACAGATCCTGGCAGTTTGATCTTTGGTTCCGCTACCTTTCATAAATCCAGCTTGAACATCTGGAAGTTCACAACTCACATACTGTTGAAGCCTGGCTTAGAGAATTTTGAACATTACTTTGCTATCGTGTAAGATGAGTGCAATTGTGCTGTAGTTTCAACATTCTTTGGCATTGCCTTTCTTTGAGATTGGAATGAAAACAGACCTTTTCTAATCCTGTGGCCACTGCTGAATTTTCCAAGTTTGCTGGTATATTGAGTGCAGAACTTGCACAGTATCATCTTTTAGGATTTGAAACACCTGAACTAGAATTCCATCACCTCCACTAACTTTGTAGTGAGTCTTCTTCCTAAGTCCCACTTGACTTCATATTCCAGGATGTCTGGATTTAGGTGGGTGATTACACCATCGTGATTATCTAGGTCATGAAGATCTTTTTTGTATAGTTCTGTGTGTTCTTGCCACCTTTTCTTAATATCTTTTGCTTCTGTTAGGTCCATACCCTTTCTATCCTTTATTGTACCCATCTTTGCATGAAATATTCCCTCGGTATCTCTAATTTTCTTGAAGAAATGTATAGTTTTTCCCATTCTATAGTTTTCCTCTTTTTCTTTGCGTTAATCACTGAGGAATGCTTTCTTATCGCTCCTTGCTATTCTTTGGAACCCGCATTCAAATGGGTATATCTTCCCTTTCTCCTTTGCTTTAGCTTCTCTTTTTTCCCAGATATTTGTAACGCCTCCTCAGATAACCATTTTGCCTTTTTCATTTATTTTTTTAGAGATGCTCTTGATCACTGCCTCTTCTACAATATCATGAACCTCCATCCATAGCTCTTCAGGTACTGTATCAGATCTAATCCCTTGAAACTATTTTTCACCACCACTGTGCAACCATAAGGGATTTGATTTAGGCTATATCTGAATGGTCTAGTGAGGTTCCCTACTTTCTTCAATTTAAGTCTGAATTTGGCAATAAACAGTTCATGATCTGAGGCACAGTCTTCTCCCAGTCTTGTTTATGCTGACTGTATAGAGCTTCTCCATCTTTGACAGAGAAAATATAATCAAGCTGACTTGGTATTGACCATTTGGTGATGTCCATGCATAGAATCATCTCTTGTGTCATTTTAAGAGAGTGTTTGCTCTGACCAGTGCTTTCTCTTGGCAAAACTGTGTTAGCCTTTGCCCAGCTCCATTTTGTACTCCAACACTAAACCTGCCTGTTACCCCAATTATCTCTTGATTTCCAACTTTTGCATTCCAGTACCTTATGTTGAAAAGGACTTCTTTTAGGGTATTAATTCTAGAAGGTCTTAAAGGTCTTCATAGAAGCATTCAATTTCAGCTTCTTCAGCATTACTGTTTGGGGCATAGACTTGAATTACTGTGGTATTGAATGTTTTGCCTTGGAAATGAACAGAGATCATTCTGTCATTTTTTGAGACTGCATCCAAGTACTGCATTTTGGACTCTTGTGATGACTTTGAGGGCTACTCCATTTCTTCTAAGGGTTTCTTTCCCACAGTAGTATATATAATGGCCATCTGAATTAAAGTCACCCATTCCAGTACGTTTTAGTTTACTGATTCCTAAAATGTTGATGCTCACTCTTGCCATCTCCTGTTTGACCACTTCCAATTTTGCCTTTAGTCATGGACCTAAAGTTCCAGGTTCCTGTGCAGTATTCTTCTTATAGCATTGGACTAGTATTACTTCCATTACTAGTTACATCCACAACTGGGCATTGTTTTTGCTTTGGCTCTGTCTCCTCTTTCTTTTTCGAGTTATTTCTCCATTCTTCTCCAGTAGCAAATAGGGCACCTACTAACGTGAGGAGTTCATCTTTCAGTATCATATCTTTTTGCCTTTTCATACTGTTAATGGGGTTCTCAAGACAAGAATACTGAAGTGGTCTGCCATTCCCTTCTCCAGTGGACCCCGTTTTGTCAGAACTCTCCACCATGACCCGTCCATCTTGTGTGGCTCTACATGGCATGTCTCATAGTTTCATTGATTTAGACAAGGCTGTGGCTTATGTGATCAATTTGACTAACTTTCTACAACTGTGGTTTTCATTCTGTCTGCCCTTTGATGGATAGGGATAAGAGGCTTATGGAAGCTTCCTGATGGGAGAGACTGACTGTGGTGGAAACTGGGTCTTGTTCTGATGGGCAGGGCCATGTTCAGTAAATCTTTAACCCTAATTTATATTTATGGACAGGGCTGTGTTCCCTCCCTTTTGTTGACCTGAGACCAAACTATGGTGGAGGTAATGAAGATATTGGCCACCTCCTTCTCAAGGTCCCATGCATACACTGCCACACTCAGTGCCTCTGACCCTGCAGTAAGCCATTGCTGACCCATGTCTCTGCTGGAGACTCCTGGACACTCACAGGCAAGCCTGGGTCAGTCTCTTGTGGGGTCACTGCTCCTTTCTCCTATATCCTGATGTGTACAAGATTTTGTTTGTGCCCTCCAATAGTGTGTTTCTCCAGTCCTATGCAAGTTCAAATCCCACTAACCTCCAATGTCAAATTCCTGGGGAGTTCTCAGTCCCTTTGCCAGACCCCCATGTTGGGAAACATGGGTATGATTCTAGAACTTTCTTAACAATGTAATAATATATATTTGGTACAATTGTTCTTCAGTTTGTGGGTCATTGGCTCTATGGTGGGGTTAATGGTGATCTCCTCCAAGAGGGCTTATGCCACAGGCTGTGTGACCCAGGTATGCTGCAATGAGAGCCCCTGCCCCTGTGGCAGGCCACTGCTGACTCCTACCCTGAAGGAAACACTAAAACACTCAAAGCAGGTCTGGCTCAGTCTCTATGGGGTATATGGGTCATGGTGTGCACATGGTTTTGTTTGAGCCCTCTGAGCATTTTTAGCAGGTATGGGGTATGGGCCGAGAGGAGCTACCCTGGGTCCGAGATCAGGGCCAGAAACCAAGAGTGCCAGGTTGCGACAGTGCAGGAGCAGCCAAGAGGACCTACCCCATGCCCGAGGCCAAGGGCAGTGGCCGGGAGGAGCTACCCCACATCAAAGGAGCAGTGGCTGTGCAGGCGCAGGAAAACCTAGAGGAGCTACTTCATGTTCAAGGTCAGGAGAGGAAATGGTGAGGAGATACACCTCGTCCAAGGTAAGGAGCAGCAGCTGTGCTTTGCTGGAGCAGCCGTGAAGAGATACCCCACGTCCAAGGTAAGAGAAACCCAAGTAAGATGATAGGTGTTCCAAGAGATCATCAGAGGGCAGACACACTGGAAGCATAATCACAGAAAACTAGTCAATGTAATCAAACTAGGACCACAGCCTTTACTAACTCAGTGAAATTAAGCCATGCCCTGTGGGGCCACCAGAGACGGACGGGTCATGGTGGAGAGGTCTGACAGAATGTAGTCCACTGGAGAAGGGAATGGCACACCACTTCAGTATTCTTGCTTTGAGAATCCCATGAACAGTATGAAAAGGCAAAATGATAGGGTACTGAAAGAGGAACTCCCCAGGTTGGTAGGTGCCCAATATGCTACTGGAGATCAGTGGAGAAATAACTCCAGAAAGAATGAAGGGATGGAGCCAAAGCAAAAACAATACCCAGTTGTGCATGTGACTGTGATAGAAGCAAGGTCCGATGCTGTAAAGAGCAATATTGCATTGGAACCTGGAATGTCAGGTCAATGAATCAGGGCAAATTGGAAGTGGTCATACAGGAGATAGCAAGAGTGAACGACGAGATTCTAGGAATCAGCAAACTAAAATGGGCTGGACTGGGTGAATTTAACTCAGATGACCATTATATCTACTACTGTGGGCAGGAATCCCTCAGAAGAAATGGAGTAGCCATCATAGTCAACAAGAGTCCGAAATGCAGTACTTGGATGCAGTCTCAAAAACGACAGAATGATCTCTGTTTCCAAGGCAAACCATTCAGTATCACAGTAATCCAAGTCTATGTCCCAACCAGTAATGCTGAAAAAGCTGAAGTTGAAAGGTTCTATGAAGAACTACAAGATCTTTTAGAACTAACATCCCCAAAAAAATGTCCTTTTCATTATAGGGGACTGGAATGCAAAAGTAGGAAGTCAAGAAACACCTGGAGTAACAGGCAAATTTGGACTTGGAATAAGGAATGAAGCAGGACAAAGGCTAATAGAGTTTTGCCAAGAAAATGTGCTAGTCATAGCAAAAGCCCTCTTCCAACAACACAAGAGAAGACTCTACACATGGACATCACCAGATGGTCAACACTAAAATCAGATTGATTATATTCTTTGCAGCCAAAGATGGAGAAGCTCTATTCAGTCAGCAGAAACAAGACCAGGAGCTGACTGTCGCTCAGATCATGAGCTCCTTATTGCCAAATTCAGACTTAAATTGAAGAAAGTAGGGAAAACCATTAGACCATTCAGGTATGACCTAAATCAAATCCCTTATGATTATACAGTGGAAGTGAGAAATAGATTTAAGTGACTAGATCTGATAGAGTGCCTGATGAATTATGGATGGAGGTTCATGACATTTTACAGGAGACAGGGATCAATATCATCCTCACGGAAAAGAATGCAAAAAAAAAACAATGGCTGTCTGGAGAGGCCTTACAAATAGCTGGGAAAAGAAAAGAAGTGAAAAGCAAGGGAAAAAAGGAAAGATATAAGCATCTGAATGCA
>SJYQ01000521.1:0-12215 GCA_006410935.1 Redunca redunca | reverse complement strand
TTTTTTTTTTTTTTTTTTGATCCTCCACACTGCTATCCATAGTGGCCACACCAATTTAAATCCCACTAATGGTGTCCTAGCATTTTCTTTTCACTAAATCCTAGCCAGCACTTCTTATTTGTAGACCTTTTGATGATAGTAATTTTGGCAGGTAGAAGGTGATATCTCTGTGTGTTTTTTATTTATATTCCTCTGATGACTAGTGGTCTAGTGGTGTTGAGCACTTTATCATGTACTTGTTGACCATGTGTTGTATCTTCTTTGGAAAGGTATTATTCTAGTCTTTGGCCCATTTTTTGATTGAATTGTTGTTGCTATTGTTGTTATTCAGTTGTATGAGCTACTTATGTATATTGGATATTAATTCTGTATTGGTCATATGATTTAATTTTTTTTTTCATTCAGTAGGTTGTCTTTGTGTTTGGCCACTGGTTTCCTTTGCTGTGAAGTAGTTTTCAAGTTTAACTGGTCTCTTTTGTTTAATTTTGCTTCTGCTTCTTTTGCCCTAGAAAACAAATACAAAAAATTGGCTGCAGTTTATATCAAAGATGGTTGCCCATATTCTCTCATGGGAGTTTTATGCTTCCCAGTCTAATATTTAAGTCTTTAATCCATTATGAGTTTACTGTTGCAAATAGTATGAGAAAATGTTGAATATCTTTCTTTACATGTTTTCCCAGCAGCAATTATTCCCAGCACCACTTATTAAAGAGATTATCTTTTTACCATGTATACTTTAGCCTCTTTTGTCACAAATTAATTGACCATAAGTGAATAAATGTATTTTGAGACTTTCCTTTCTATTTCATTGATCTATGTGTTTGTTTTGTGTTAGTACCATGCTGGTTTCATTACTGTAGTTTTATGGCATAGTCTGAAGTCAAGGAGCATTATATATAGAGTTTTGCTCCTTTTGAACAATTGCTTTGGCAATTTGGGGTCTTTCTGTCCCATATAAATTTTAGGATTATTTCAATTCTGTGAAAATATCATGGATATTTTTATATAAATTGCATTGTATCTATAGATTGCTTTAGATGCTATGGATATTTTTATAATATTAACACTTCCAATCCAGGAATATTTT
Organism: Redunca redunca; assembly: GCA_006410935.1. Taxonomy (NCBI): domain Eukaryota; kingdom Metazoa; phylum Chordata; class Mammalia; order Artiodactyla; family Bovidae; genus Redunca; species Redunca redunca. Next base: position 11,128 of record SJYQ01000521.1, on the reverse strand, counting down.
TTTGTATTATTTTACATCACTTTGTATTAGTTTCACATTCTCTCATCAACATTATACAGAGTATAAGTTTTTCACATCCATAGTTAAGTTTTTTAATAAGCATTTTATTCTTTTTTGATGTGACTTTAAATCGGATTGTTTTCTTGCTTTCTTTTTCTGAAGCTCATTATTAGAGTACAGAAAAGCAATAGATTTATATATATTGATCTTGTATCCTGCAACAGCACTGAATGTGTTTCTTAGTTCTAATAGTCTTTTGATGGAGACAGGATTTCCTGCATAGAGTAGTATCACATCATCTGCATATAGTACAGCTTTACTTCTTTCCTTCCAATTTTTTTTTTGGGGGGGGTGTCTCATTGTTGTGGCTAGGACATGCATTATTATGTTAAAGAGAAGTGTTGTAAGAAAAGGCCTCATTGTTCCTGATATTTAAGAAAATGCTTTCTGCTTTTCATCATTATGTATCATGATAACTGTGGGTTTGTCATAAATGGTCTTTATTATTTTGAGATATGTTTCTGTTTCTTCTAGACCAGCTTTGATGAGAGTTTTTATCATGAATGGATGCTGAATTTTATTGAAAGCTTTTTTTCTTTTATTAAAAAGATGTGATTTTTATCCTTCCTTTTGTTAATGTGGTGTATCACATTGACTAGTTTGTGAATATTGAACTTTATGTTCTTATTTATCCCTAAAATAAATCCCACTTGATCTTAGTGTATGATTTTTGGTTATATATTGTTGAATTTTCTCATATTTCATTGAGGACTTTTGATTTAGATGTATCAGACATATTAGCATTATATGGGCTCAGCTGGTAAAGAATCCACCTTCAATTCCTGAGTCAGGAAGATCCCATGGAGAAGGAATAGGCTACCAACTCCAATATTCTGTCTTCCCTGGTGGCTCAGATGGTGAAGAATACTCCTGCAATTTGGGAGACATGGATTCGATCCCTGGGTTGGGAAGATCCCCTGGAGGAGGGCATGGCAACCCACTCCAGTATTTTTGCCTGGACAGAGGAGTCTAGTGGATAACAGTCCTTAAGGTTGCAAAGAGTCAGACACGACTGAGACTGAGCAAAGCATAGCACACATTAGCCTTATATGTGTGTGTGTGTGTGTGTGTGTGTGTGTGTGCCTCCCCGTGGCTTCAGTATCAGGGTAACTGTAGCTTTGTAGAATAAATTTGCATGCTCACCCTGTGCAAATTTTTGGAGTAGTTTGAGAAAGACAGGTATTAGCTTTTATTTATATGTTTGGTAGAATACCTCTGTGAAGCCTTCTGATTCTCGACTTTTGTTTGCTGTGGGTTTTTAAATTACAAATTCAACTTTGCTACTAGATATTAGTTGGTTCAGATTTTCTGTTTCTTTCTGATTCATTCTTAGCAGGTTGAATGTTTCTAGAAATGTATCTATTTCTTCCAATTGATTGGCATAGAGCTGTACATAGTATTCTCTTATCTTTCTTTCTTTGCTATATCTACTGTTTTTTGTTTTTTTTCTTTTACTTCTTATTTTATTAGTGTCCTGTCTCTCTTCCTGGTGAGTGTAGCTAAAATTTTACCGAATTTCTTTCTTTTTTTCAAAAAACTACCTCTTGGTTTTATTGATTTCTTTTTCTTCCTTTTTTTTTTGGTGGGGGGAGGGGCGTCTTTTATTTCCTCTCTCATCTGTATTGTTTCTTCCCTCATTCTAATTTTGGACTTTTTTATTGTTCTTTTTCCTAATTATTTTAGGTGGCAGGCTAGATCATTTATCTGAACAATCTCCCTGTCTAGTGGGAGTATTCCTTTTCTACTGATTCTTGTTAAAATCTTTTCTACTTAGAGAAGTTTTAACAATTCTTTTAGTGTGGGTTTCATATTGAGGAACTCTCAGTTTTTTTCTTATCTGAGAATTTCTTTATCTGCTTAAATTCTAAGTGATAATTTTATTAGATGGAATATCCTAGTCTGCAGGTTATTTTTTTTTCCTTTCAGCACCTTGAATATATCATGCCACTCCCTTTTGACCTGCAAATTTTCTGCAGAAAAACTAGCTGATAGCCTTGCGATGGTTCCTTTGTAAATGTTCATTGCATTTCTCTTGCAGATACTAGAATTTGTTCTTTGTCTTTAAACTTTTTCATTTTAGTTATGATATGCTTTGTCATGGGTTTCTTTTGTTTCATTTGTCTGGAGCCCTTGTGCTTCCTGCATCTGGATATCTGTTTCCTTCTTCCACTTTAGGAAGTTTTCAGCCATAATTTCATCAAAAAATTTTCAACTCCCTTCTTTATATCTTCTCTTTTGGGAACACTTATAAATATAAATATTGATATATATGATGTTGCTCCAGAGAGTCTGTAACTGTTCTTATTTTTTTATTTGTTTTTCTTTCCATTTTTCCAATTGGATGATTTCCATTATTCTATCACCCAGATCATGCATGCATTTTTTCATATCACATAGTCTGCTGTTAATCCCTTCTAGTGTGCTTTTTATTTCTGTTATGGCATTCTTCAGTTCTGCTTTGTTCTCCTTTTTTTTTTTTGTATGTTTTGCAATTCCTTGTTAGAATTATCACTGTGTTCCTCTATTTTTTTCTCAGTTAGCATTCTTTTTTTTTAATCATTTTAAAATTTATTTATTTTTAACTAGAGGATAATTGCTTTAGAGTATTTTGTTTGTTTATGCCACACATCAGCATGAATTAGCCATTGTTATCAATCAGTCACTCAATTTTGTCCAACTCTTTGTGAACCCATGGACGGCAGCATGCCAGGTTTCCCTGTCTTTCACCATCTCCTGTAGTCTACTTAAACTCATATCCATTGAGCCAGTGATGCCATCCAACCATCTCATCCTCTGTTACCCCCTTGTTCTCCTGCCCTCGATCTTTCCCAGTGTCAGAGTCTTTTCTGAGGAGTTAGTTCCTCTCTTCAGTGGCCAGTGTATTGGAATTTCAGCTTCAGCATCAGTCTTTCCAATGAATATTCAGGACTGATTTCCTTTAGGATTGACTGGTTGGATCTCCTTGCTGTACAAGGGACTCTCAAGAGTCTTCTCCAGCACCACAGTTCAGAAACATCAAATTTTTCATGCTCAGCCATTTTTATTGTCCAACTCTCATATCCTTGCATGATACAGCTTTGATTATACAGACCTTTGTGGGCAAAGTAATATCTTTGCTTTTTAATATGTTGTCACGTTTGTCATAGCTTTTCTTCCAAGGAGCAAGCATCTTTTAATTTCATAGATCCAGTCACCATCCACAGTGATTTTGGAGCCCAAGAAAATAAAGTCTGTCACTGTTTCCAATGTTTCCCCATCTATTTGCCATGAAGAGATGGAAACTGATACCATGATCTTCGTTTTTTGAATGTTAAATTTTAAGCCAGCTTTTTCATCTCCTCTTTCACCTTCATCAAGAGTTCCTGTTCACTTTCTGCCATAAGCATGGTGTCATCTGTATATATGAGGTTACTGATATTTCTCCCTGCAATCTTGATTCCAGCTTATGCTTCATCCAGCCTGAAATTTCACATGATGTACTCTGCATATAAGTTAAATAACAGGGTGATAATATATAGCCTTGATGTACTCTTTTCCCAATTTGGAACCAGTCCATTGTTCCATGTCCAGTTCTGTTTCTTCTTGACGTGCATACAGGCTTCTCTGGAGTCAGGTAAGGCAGTCTGGTACTCCCTTTTCTTTCATAATTTCCCAGTTTGTTGTTACCTACACAGGCAAAGGCTTTAGTCTAGTTAATGAAACAGAAGTAGATTTTTTTCTGGAATTTTCTAGTTTTTTCTATGATCCATCAGATGTTGGCACTTTGATCTCTGTTTCCTCTGCCTTTTCTAAATCCAGCTTGTACATCTGGCAGTTCTCGGTTCACATACTGTTGAAGCCTCACTTGGAAGATTTTGAGTATTATTTCACTGTCCTGTGAAATGAATGGCTGGTAGTTTGAGCATTCTTTGCATTGCCCTTTTGGGGAGTGCAATGAAAACTGACCTTTTCACCAATCAGCCATAGGTATACATATCCACCCTTTCTCTTGAACCTCCCTCTCATCTCCCATCCTACCCCACCCTTCTAGGTTGTTACAGAGCACCAGTTTTAAATCCCTGAATTATACAGCAAATAATCCCTGCTATCTATTTTACATATGGAAGCAACAGTTAGAACTGGACATGGAACAAAAGACTGGTTCCAAATAGGAAAAGGAGGACATCAAGGCTGTATATTGTCACCCTGCTTATTCAACTTATATGCAGAGTACATCATGAGAAACGCTGGGCTGGAAGAAGGACAAGCTGGAATCAAGATTGCGGGGAGAAATATCAATAACCTCAGATATGTAGATGACACCACCCTTATGGCAGAGAGTGAAGAGGAACTAAAAAGCCTCTTGATGAAAGTTAAAGAGGAGAGTGAAAAACTTGGCTTAAAGCTCACATTCAGAAAATGAAGATCATGGCATCTGGCCCCATCACTTCATGGGAAATAGATGAGAAAACAGTGGAAACAGTGTCAGAATTTCTTTTGGGGGCTGCAAAATCACTGCAGATGGTGATTGCAGCCATGAAATTAAAAGACGCTTACTCCTTGGAAGGAAAGTTATGGCCAATGTAGACAGCATATTCAAAAGCATAGACATTACTTTGCCCACAAAGGTCTGTCTAGCCAAGGCTATATTTTATCCAGTGGTCATGTATGAATGTGAGAGTTGGACTGTGAAGAAAGCTGAGTGCTGAAGAATTGATGCTTTTGAACTGTGGTGTTGGAGAAGACTCTTGAGAGTCCTTTAGACTGCAAGGAGATCCAACCAGTCCATTTTAAAGGAGATCAGTCCTGGGTGTACTTTGGAAGGAATGATGCTAAAGCTGAAACTCCAATACTTTTGCCACCTCGTATAAAGAGTTGGCTCATTGGAAAAGACTCTGATGCTGGGAGGGATTGGGAGCAGGAGGAGAAGGGGACGATAGAGGATGAGATGGTTGGATGGCATCACCAACTCGATGGACATGATTTTGAGTGAACTCCAGGAATCGGTGATGGACAGGGAGGCCTGGCGTGCTGCAATTCATGGGGTCACAAAAAGTTGGACACAACTGAGCGACTGAACTGAAACTGAACTGAATATATGTTTCCATGTTACTCTCTTAATTCATCCCACCTTCTCCTTCCCCCACTGCATCCACAAGTCTGTCTGTATGTCACCTCAAATGGGTCGGAATGGCCATCATCAAAAAAATCTACAAACAATAAATGCTCTAGTGAGTGTGGAGAAAACTGAACCTTCTTACACTGTTTTTGGGAATGTAAATTGATACACCCAGTTAGCATTCTTGTTACTAATGCTTTGCACTCTTTTTCTAATAAATTGCACTTTTTATCTAATAAACTATCTCATTAGTTGCTTTTTGTTTTCTTTCAACTGTTTGAACTTAAACAAATTCCTCTGTCATTTTGCATAACTTTTCTGGTCTCTGAGAAATTAGCTGAAATAGTTGTTTATTGTGGTCTTGAAGTGATATGCTTTTGTGGGAATATTCCTATACAGTCTGCATGTTCTTAGCGGCTTTGGTGATAGAGTTGGATCTGATGTGAACACAATTCATATCCTTCCTCAGGGTGCACTGGCAGTTATCACCTTGGTAGGTGGTGGGCTGGAGAAGGAGGGGTTGGGGCCAAAGTTAGCTGTCGTGGCCACTATGATTTATCAGGGTCTGGGTCAGGTCTCAAATGGCTAGAGCAGAATTCCTGAAGATTAGGTCCAAGCTGGCTCCCTTTAAGTGTGGATTCTTCTCCCTCACAGTACTAGCACCCTCACTCCAGGGGGAGAGATGCTCAAGCAAGAGGGGCTGTTTTGAGTGCTCGGCTTGGCTGGGGTACAGGTTGGGATGTCTGATTGGGGTCATAGACCTGAACTGCTTCTGGTGTACTGCCTATATAAGTTCAATTATTGTCTATACCTGCCCTGCTTAGATGCCACTTAGAGTCTAAACTTCTGCTTTTCCCTTGCATCTGAGCTCTCCTCTTGATTTCTGATGTCCTCACTCTGATGTAGAGCTTTGCTTCAGGGCAGGTGGGGCTAGTGTGGGTCCTTGGCATGGGTTAGGGACCTGGCTATGGTGTTTCAGGTGCAATCCATTATTAGGACTGCTTCTGATGCACTGCTTGCGCAAATACCAGTAAAAATTGCTCCCTTATTCAGACACACTTTTATGTCTAAGCCACTTTTATGTCTCGTAGTCGATTTCTCTCACCTCAGTGTGAAGTTGTGTCATGAAGCAATCAGGCCAGAGTAGTAGTTCATCTAAGGCTAGGTGTGTTCCATGCTGGTTGCCAGAAACTGGCCAGCTATCTATGCATTTTCAATCCTCCTTCTTTGTCCTGTTTTGAGAGTAAGGATGTGCGAGTGCCTTGCATCAGAGTCCAGGATTCCCATAGTTCCCGTATTTGTCTCATTGGCCTTCCAACTAGCCAAGGGGCTAGACTTCCCAATGTTGGACCCACGGGGTGGGATACCAATATGTGGCTCAAACTACTCACTTCCCAGGGAAAATCTCTGCTTTTGTCTTCTGTTGAGTCCCCTCCCTGGGGCATAGGTGATGGCTTCTCTTCCCTTCCTACCCAACTCTATGTGTGTCTTTTTTTAGTCTTGGCTGTATAGCAGACTTCTGCCATCTCCAGTTGGTTTGCAGTGAGAATTGTTCCACATGTAGATGTATTTTAGATGTATTTGTGGCAGGAGGTGAGCCCTACGTTCTCTTACCACAGCATCTTGATCCCCTTCCTCTCACTCAACATTTTATACAAAACCTTTGCTAGTCCAAAAAGATGGTAAATATGTTAATACTATAAGATTATATTTATATGTTATATTAAATATGGACAGATTTGAGTATATATATAAATATAGATATATACACAGAGAGAGAGAAAAAAAATCTACCATCTCACTATCATAATTAATGAAAAAGAATAAAAGAGTTTAGCAAGATGGCTAGATTCAGTGGATATGCCCGACCCAGGAATCGAACTGGAGTCTCCTGCACTGCAAGCGGATTCTTTACCAGCTGAGCTATCAGGAAAACCCAGATAACAGAGGAATATACCAAAAAAATTAATGCATTTTCATACAGAGGCAACAAACATTAAAATAGTATAATTTAAAAATATATATATGCATTCCATATATTTGTGTATATGTATGTGTGCATGCTAAGTCACTTCAGTCATGTCCAACTCTTTGCAACCCTATGGACACCCACAAGGCTCCTTTGTCCTTGGGATTCTCCAGGCAAGAATATTGGATTGGGTCACCATGTCCTCCCCCAGGTGTATATGTATATATGATATTTATTAATGAATCTAGAAAAGATGGAAAAAAGCTTTGCTATGAAAATAACTTTATTGAAAGACATTAAGTTGACCTGTCCATCTTGGGTGGCCATACACGGAATGGCTTATTATTTCACTGAGCATCTCATTATTTCAAAGCATCTACTTTGCTTTATTGACTATGCCAAAGGCTTTGGCTGTGTGGAACACAACGAACTGTGGAAAATTCTTCAAGAGATTGGAATGCCAAACCACCTGACCTGCCTCTTGAGAAACCTGTATGCAGGTCAAGAAGCAACAGTTAGAACTGGACGTAGAACAACAGACTGGCTCCGAATCAGAGAAGGAGTACATCAAAGCTGTGTATTGTCACCTGCTTATTTAATTTATATGGAGAGTACACCATGAGAAATGCTGGGCTGGAAAAAGCACAAGCTGGAATCAGGATTGCTGGGAGAAATATCAGTAACCTCAGATGTGCAGATGTCTTTCACCCTTATGGCAGAAAGTGAAGAAGACCTAAAGAACCTCTTGGTGGAAGTGAAAGAGGAGAGTGAAAAAGCTGGCTTAAAACTCAACATTCAGAAAACTAATATCATGGCTTCTGATTGATCACTTCATGTCAAATAGACTGGGAAACAACAGAAACAGTGAGAGACTTTATTTTTGGCTCCAAAATCACTGCAAATGATGACTGCAGCCATGAAATTAAAAGACGCTTGCTCCTTGGAAGAAAAGTTATGACCAACCTAGACAGCATATTAAAAAGCAGAGACATTACTTTGCCAACAAAGGTCCATGTAGTCAAAGCTATGGTTTTTCCAGTAGTCATGTATGGAAGTAGAGTTGGACTATAAAGAAAGTTGAGTGCTGAAGAATCAATGCTTTTGAACTCTTGAGAGTCCCTTGATTCTTGAGAAGAGTCTTGAGAGTCCCTTGGACTGCAAGGAGATCAAACTAGTCCATCCTAAAAGAAATTAGTCCTAAATGTTCATTGGAAGGACTGATGCTTAAGCTGAAACTCCAATACTTTCACCACCTGATGCAAACAACTGACTTATTGGAAAATATCTTGACGATGGGAAATTTGAAGGTAGGAGGAGAAGGGGATGTCAGAGGATGAGATGGTTGGATGGCATCACCAACTCAATGGACATGAGCTTGAGTAAGCTCCAGGAGTTGGTGATGGACATTAAAGCACGAAGTGCTGTAGTCCATGGTGTCACAAAGAGTCTAACACTATTGAGTGACTGAACTGAAGTTGACCTGATTAGAGAACCTTACTCTCATCATTAAAAGTAAGTCATAGCATTGCTGCTGCTGCTAAGTCTTTTCAGTCATGTCCAACTCTGTGAACCCCAGAGATGGCAGCCCTCCAGGCTCTTCACTGGGATTCTCCAGGTAAGAATACTGGAGTGGGTTACCATTGCGTTCCCCAATGCATGCATGCATGCTAAGTCGCTTCGGTCCTGTCCAACTCTGTGCGATCCCATGGACTGCAGCCCAGCAGGCTCCTCTGGCCATGGGATTCTCTAGGCAGAAATTCTTAATTATTGCCAAATTTTCCTATAGAGATTTTTTTTTAATTTTCTTTGTAAAAAAATTTTTAATTTTCTTTGTAAAAATTGTGAGAAGTTGAGTTAAGCTTTATAGAGACAGGGTAAAGTCAGGAATATTTCAAAGAGTAATAATCACAAGGAACTGCTATAATCATTCAAAATTTTTCATTTACCTCTAGAAATTAGGTTGGAGAAAAAAAAAACAAGCAAATATAAAACTAAGAAAGAAAGACAGAGATGGTGCAGATACAGAGTCAAGCATATATGGCAACTTGATACCTGTAAAGGTGGTATTGGAGATCTGTGGGAAAAACATTGTTTATAGATGGTATTAGGAAAATGTTTTTATATAGGAAACTCATTATTTCTTTAATTGACACTTCCTAAAGTTAATCTCATGATTAGTTCTTCTGGCATTTATTTATATGTAAAAACACAACACTCAGTGCAAGCGGCTGCGACGGCCGGTGCACTCAGCGCAAGCGGCTGTGGCAATGCAAGCGGCACTCAGCGCAGCCGAGAGGAGCTACCCAATGTCCAAGGTCAGGGCAAGGGCTGGGAGTGCCAAGCCGCGACGGCACGGGAATGGCCGAGAGGAGCCACCCCGCGTCCGAGGTCACGGGTGGCAGCTGGGAGGAGCCTCCCCGCATACAAGGTCAGGAGCAACAGTCTGGAGGAGCCACCCCACGTCCGAGGCCAGGATCAGGGGCTGGGAGGAGACACCCTGTGCCTAAGGCCAGGAGCAGCAGTCGGGAAAATCAACCCACGTCCAAGGAGCGGTGGCTGCGCTGGCACAGGAGGGCCTAGAGGAGCTATCCCACGTTGAAGGTCAGGAAGGGCGGCGGTGAGGAGATACCTCTCGTCCAAGGTAAGGAACAGTGGCTGTGCTTTGCTGGAGCAGCCGTGAAGAGATACCCAACGCCCAAGGTAAGACAAACCCAAATAAGATGGTAAGTGTGGCAAAAGGGCATCAGAGGGCAGACACACTGAAACCATATTCACAGAAAACTAGTCAATCTAATCACATTAGGACCACAGCCTTGTATAACTCAATGAAACCAAGCCATGCCTGCGGGGCAACCCAAGACAGGCAGGTCATGGTGGAGAGGCTTGACAGAATGTGGTCCACTGGAGAAGGGAATGGCAAGCCACGTCAGTATTCTTGCCTTGAGAACCCCATGAACAGTAGGAAAAGGCAAAATGATAGGATACAAAAAGAGGAATATCTCCCCAGGTCATTAGGTGCCCAATATGCTGCTGGAGGTCAGTGGAGAAATAACTCCAAAAAGAATGAAGGGATGGAGCCAAAGCAAAAACAATACCCAGTTGTGGATGTGACCAGTGATAGAAGCAAGATCTGATGCTGTAAAGAGAAATATTGCATAGGAACCTGGAATGTCAGGTCCATGAATCAAGGCAAATTGGAAGTGGTCAAACAAGAGATGGCAAGGGTGAACATCGACATTCTATGAATCAGCGAACTAAAATGGACTGGAATGGGTGAATTTAACTCATATGACCATTACATCTACTACTGCAGGCAGGAATCCCTCAGAAGAAATGGAGTAGCCATCATGTTCAACAGAAGAGTCTGAAATGCAGTACTTGGATGCAGTCTCAAAAACGACAGAATGATCTCTGTTCGTCTCCAAGGAAAACCATTCAATATCACAGTTATTCAAGTCTATGCCTCAACCAGTAACTCTGAGGAAACTGAAGCTGAACGGTTTTATGAAGACCTACAAGATCTTTTAGAACTAACACCCAAAAAAGATGTCCTTTTCATTATAGGGGACTGGAATGCAAAAGTAGGAAGTCAAAAAACACCTGGAGTAACAGGCAAATTGGCTTTGGAATGCGAAATGAAGCAGGGCAAAGACTAATAGAGTTTTGCCAAGAAAATGCACTGGTCATAGCAAACACCCTCTTCCAACAACACAAGAGAAGACTCTATACATGGACATCACCAGATGGTCAACACCAAAATCAGATTGATTATATTCATTGCAGCCAAAGTTGGAGAAGCTCTATACAGTCAGCAAAAACAAGACCAGGAGCTGACTGTGGCTCAGATCATGAACTCTTTATTGGCAAATTCAGACTTAAATTGAAGAAAGTAGGGAAAACCACTAGACCATTCAGGTATGACCTAAATCAAATCCCTTATGATTGATTATACAGTGGAAGTGAGAAATAGATTTAAGGGTCTAGATCTGATAGATAGAATG
>SJYQ01000519.1:1413139-1447072 GCA_006410935.1 Redunca redunca | reverse complement strand
CATTCATGCATCTCAACACACCTATGTGACCACAAAATGAGACCCATTTCACAGATGAGCTAGTGGACTCTGAGAGAAGCATTAGGCATCACACAGCTCGGGCTTCCCTGGTGGCCCAGGGTTAAAGAACCCTGCTACCAATGTAGGAGACCCGAGTTTGATCCCTGGGCCAGGAAGATCCCCTGGAGAAGGGACTGTCACTCACTCCAGGATTCTTGCCTGGAGAGTCCCCATGGTCAGAGGAGCCTGGTGGGCTACAGTCAACAGGGTCACAGAGAGTCTGACATGAGTGAGCAGCTAAATGACAACAATCGCGCAGCCCGTCAGTCACAGCGCAGCCCCAGCGCCGAGTGTCCTCACTCCTAGCCCAGTCCTTTCGCCTCTCTGCCATCCTCTCCTCTTCAGTGAGGCTGGGGTCACGCAAAAGGCAACTGAACCAAGAAGCCCAGACCCCTTCAGGTGACAGATCTTCAGTCTGCTTCCCAGGGCTTTTGCAAGGAGGGATGCACCTCTCCAGGGTGCTCATCCTCCCCCGAGACTAAGGCCCCAGGTCATGGCACAGAAAGGGACCCCCCTCTCAGTGCACCACATTGCATCTCTGCGGGCTAAAACCCTGGAGCAAATGGATGCAGTTTCCTCCTGAGGAGCTCAGAGCATCTCGCCAGCAGCTGACTCCTCTGCATCCAACACAGAGCTGAGCACTGAGTAGGTGCTTAATAAATGCTCGTTGTCTGAATGAACACACTCCTCTTTGCAGTTAGTATAGGAGAGGACAGCTTCATCCTCACTTCAAAGATGAACTGAAGGAAACTCATGTGAGAGTTTTGTGAAGCTTTGTGGTCAGTGAGATGGAGACTGGCTATCTCAGTTAGGCTTCCCCAGGGAAACAGAAGCAGTATGATGTCTACACTTATGAAGAGACCAATTATGAGGAACTGACTCACCTGGCTATGGAGGATGGGAAGTTCCATGATCTTCCCCCTGTAGGCTGGAGACCCAGGAAAGCCAGTGGTGTAGTTTAGTCTGAGTCAGAAGGCCTGAAAATCAGAGAAACCAATGGTGTCAGTCACAGTCTGAGGGCAGAGAGGATGAGATGCTATGTCCCAGCTCCAGCAAGCAGACGGGAAGTAAAAAGCCAATCCCACCATCTTTTGTTGTATTCAGACCCTCCTGCCCACACTGGGGAGAACAGTCTGCTCTGATTCCACCAATTCAAAAGCTAATCTCATCCAGAAACACCCTCAGAGACACCCAGAATGTTTAATCTGGGTATCCCACGGCCAACCAAGTTGACATAAAATCAACCATTCCAGATGCCTTTATTCAAACTTTCTCTCAAGCACTGTTTCACTGTGCTCCACTCTGCCAGCTACCTTTGTCTTGAAGTTCCTCAAAATTAGAAATGACTCCTCATTCAGCCCCGTCTTTGCTCCCACCAGGTGCTGAGAGCAGGGAGGGAAGATGGGTGGCTCAGGCAGGGATTGGGGACTGTCTCAGCAGGGAGAGGAGAGAGGAGATCTGGGCTCTTTTCCAGATGGTGCTAGTGGTAAAGAATCTGTCTGCCAATGCAGAAGACATAAGACATTCCGGTTTGATCCTTTGGTCGGGAAGATCCCCTGGAGAAGGGCATGGCAACCCACCCCTGTATTCTTGCCTAGAGAATCCCAGGGACAGAGGAGCCTGGTGGGCTACAGTCCATGGGGTCTCAAAGAGTTGGGCACAACTGAAGTGACTTAGCACACACCTGCCTTAGTAAACTTCCCACCATCAGAACTGTTTCTCTGGATTCGAGTTAACAGACACATTTTGAGGACCCTCAATGTGTCAAGCTATGGGTTAGATGCCAGAGATGCCCCAGAGAGAAATTAAACCATTCTTGCCTTCCAAAGGCTTCTGATCCCAGTGGAAGGGACTGGCATGGAGACAGCTACCCACCACGTAAAGGAGGTAAAAATATGTGATTATTAAAGTCAAGAAGGATGAACACGTTCTGGTAAAGGCCTTAAAGACCGAATACCATTTTGTAAGAGAAGAGGTAGATGGGAACCATATTACCAGCCGAGCTGCACTGAGATGAGCCAGTGCTTCTGTCAAGTTAATGACTCCTGGGAAGAGATGAAGGACCCGGGGTGTTGATTCGCTAGTCAGTGCTCAGCTGTTCCCTATCATCACATCCACAAAGGTCAAGGTGGCTTTTACAGCCTTCAACTACCCTTTCTCCCCTGGTTTGGCAAGAAAGAACTGGGGTACAGCTCAGAGGGGTAATTGTAGGACCGTGAGGACCAGTATTGGGTACCAATGGGGAAAGTCACGGCAGGGAGACCCTGGGGTGGGAAGAGGCCTGGGGGGGCTGTTGTTGGGTCATCATTTCTCCTTCTCTTGACGTCATCATACCGCACCCCCCCCTTTACTGAACCTGGGAGTTAAAAGGCCACTTGGGGCTTCCTTGATACCTCAGATGGTAAAGAATCTGCCTGCAGTGTGGGAGACCTGGGTTCAGTTGCTGGATTGGGAAGATCCCCTGGAGAAGGAAATGGCAACTGGCTCCAGTTGCCTGGAAAATTCCATGGACAGAGGAGCCTGGCAGGCTACAGCCCATGGGGTTGCAAAGAGCTGGACATGACTGAGGGACAGAGCACATGGATGAACAAAGACAGGGATCCTTGAAATCTGAAGGAGGCAGAACAAATTAGTTCTAAACCTGATTTGCACATTGTCTGGGTCTCCGCCACACTCATTCCTGGATGCCAGACATGGGGTGGGGGCGTGAGGACTCCGGAAAGACCGGAATATTGAGATGAAACAGCCACCTAAAAGCTCCTGGGTTTCTTGGATTTCCCCCTTCCCTGTCATTTCTAAGAGGGAAATGGTGAGCTCTGACTTGGGGAAATTCAAGCCAGATTTGGTCTGTTTCCCCAGCACTTGGCTTCTTTGACCCTCATCTCTGGAGAGGGAGGAAGGGGTGGAGCCGGCAGGGGCAAAGAGAGGTGGACGGGAGAGCAGAGGTGGACAGAGGTGGGGACCAGCCCGCCCCCCAGGCTTTGAATAAATGAAAAGCAGAGTTGCTGGGGCTCCAAGTCTGTCCCAGTATTTTCCCCTTGAAAGCAGGGAGGTGGGAAGAGAGGCAGTGCCTCCCTGGGCCCCAGGGATCTTAGGATCAGCGAAAACAAGCTGAAAAACTGCAGCCTAGATATTGAGGTATGCGTGTGTGTCTCTTTGCGACCCCATGGACTGTAGCCCGCCAGGCTCCCCTGTCCATGGGGATGCTCCAGGCAAGAATACTGGAGTGGGTTGCCATGCCCTCCTCCAGGAGATCTTCCCAACCCAGGTACTGAACCCACGTCTTCTGTGTAGGACTCAGGCTTTAACGCAGGAGAGACTTTAAGGTGTTAGGCTGTACATGCCTTATTTTCAGGCACTGGCAACCCCTCCCCCCTCTCCTCCTTTACTTTCCTCTCCATCTGTCTTTTCCTCCTACCCTGCCTCCATCCCTTCCCTTCTGTTCACGGACCAGGTGAGAAGGAAGCTGAGGGGCTATTCAGGCTCCCCATCCCTGCCATGACCCTCTCTGGTGTGGTGCCTCCCACATCCTTCCAGGCTCTCTCCCTTGCACCCTCAGCTCCATGGTGACACCTCTGGGACCTCTCCATCCTCTGCACCCCTTGGCTGGGCCCCCTCTTAGGACCCCACCTGCCTCCTCCCTGTGTCTGAGCCCCACTGTGGACAAGAAGGCGCCCAGGGCAGGGGCCTCCTCACCTCTGGGTCTCCAGTGGGGAACCCTATGGGTTTCACCTGTGTGGTTGGAATTCATGGGCAGGCTCATGGCAGAACGTGACCTCCAAGGTCTTCCAGCCAAACCCTCTCTGACCTTGGTGCCCATTGATGCCTCCCACGGAGGAGAAACCCAAAGAGAGGCTGTCTGGGCCTCGACCCCTCCTCCCCCAGCTCCCTCTGTGCCCGCCCCTTCACTCGCTTACCTCCGTGATCCAGCCTTTCTCTTCCTGCCTGAACAGCTGAAGCCTCTCCTGTCTGGCGCCAGTAGGCGGAGGGCTGGGCGTGGGTGATGTTTGGCAGGGCCTGGCTCTTCCACGGCCCTCTCCAAGGGCCAGCGAGAGGTGTTAGTGTCAGAAAAATATTGCAGTCATGCTCACCCCGCGGCCTTGGGCCCTCCACCATGCTCTGAGCATCATCCACCGGCTGCAAATGGGCGGCCCCCGGAGGTAATGAGTTACACATGCTACGCCTGCAGCCAGGCCGCTTGCTGAGTGTAGGGTCCGAACTCTCTGTTCCCGCGTCCCTGCCCCATAAAATTAAATTATTCTCCTCAGGGAACCCCCACGTCTACTTTCTCAGCCGTCAAACCTCCTCAGTTCATCCAGCGTAGCTGAGGGCTGGTGGGCAGCTGCCCAAGGTGGGAGTGGATTTCCAGGGAGGCCTCCAGCTATCTTGGTCCCGCCCCCTCCACAGGTTGCAGAATCAGGCACCCAGGCCGGAGAGCAGAGATGTTAACTCGTGCAGTGCCGCGGTGCTCTCAGCTCTGCGCGCGCTGACTCCGGCTGTGCTCACTGGGGCTGGTGGGCAATTGCGATCCTGGGTGTCTCTGGCCCCATTCTTTGCACAAGAGGAAGGGACAGCCAGGGAAGGTGCCAGGAGCCTGGAGAGTGAACTTCGGCAGCCTAGGATCTGTGCAGGGTGTCTTCCGTTGCCCCTCCACGTCCACCCCCTGCCACTCAGCTATCTGCCTGGTGGGGAGCCACCGCAGCATGGAACATGGGAGATTGGCATGTTTATTTCCAGATCCTGCCCTATGGGGTCACTTTGGGCTGCTGTGTCCTTCTGCCTGAGTTCCCAGTGCCTTATAACCACGTTCTCCACGTGGCTTTCTGCTTCCAGGCTCCAGTAAGTGCTGCCCTGTGGGCTCTGAGGGCCCAGGACATAAGCCTGAGGACACCACTGTGGCCCTTGTGGGCGTCTCACACCCTTGGCTATACCTTTGCACATATTCCCTTTTTTAAATCCTGTGACATTCTCTGATTTGAGCGGGCTGTCTGCCTCACTGGGGTCCTGACGCCCTCATCCTCAGTGTTCCCATCTGCAAAATGGGAATAATGTTACTCAGCTCTTGGGACCTTGAAGGAATCAGGTGATATAGCCTGAGTGAAGCACACCCTCAGTACACAGATACTTCACCTCCCTGCCCTTTGGGGAGTCCCCGAACACCTTGGGGAAATGGAGAAGGACAGGGGAGATAGAGAGGTCAGGAGCAGCAGCTGTCACCCAGGGTCTCCCAGGAGCCACCCATGCCACTTCTCAGAGACCCCCGCCCAAACAGTGTTTTAAGGTTGGTTCCTCCCTTTTCTTAAAGAAAGCGGCATTTGGGTTAGTGGGCTTCCCCCTGAAGCCTAGGTACTCAAGGAAACCGAGCAATTTCTTTTAGTCCTATTCTCCAAATAGTAGAATCTGTAAGGAATATTCTGGGTCCCCAGGGCACCTGGTTCTGTGGCAAGTCCGTGTCTATCCACTCCCCACCTTTGCCAAAGTCACTAGGTCCCTGAGGTTGCCTACCGGAAGAGTTAGGGGTGTGTTTCATGGTCACTGGGGGAAGCTGGCTTTGCTTCAGACCCACAGCCTTGCTCGCCCTGGGCACCTGGAGGCACATGTAACATCTCTAACATCCACAGCAGTCTGCCTCATCCATTACAGGGATGATGGCCCTGCAGGGTGGCAAGAAGCACTGGCCTTGGAGTCCCATGGACTGGGCTCCATGTCAAGCTCTGACACTTGCAGCCTGTGTAATCCTGATCGGGGGCTTCCCATGTATCTCAGGAGTAAAGAATTCGCCTGCCAAGGCAGGAGACACAGGAGACGTGGGTTCGATTCCTAGGACAGGAAGATCCCCTGGAGGAGGGCATGGCAACTCACTGCAGTATTTTTGCCTGGAGAATTCCATAGACAGAGGAGCCTCGTGGGCTACAGTCCATGGGGTCTCAAAGAGCTGGACACAACTGAGCATGCAGCATGCAACCCTGTTTGAGTTCTTAGCTCCCTCTCCTCTGTAAAATGGAATAATAAGGCTTAAGACTCAGGGCTCTTGCCAAGCGACGTGAGTGACTCCACAGTTAGTCCTTGCAGTGCCTGGTGTATGCTGAGTGCTCCTAACCATTAGATCTTAGCTCGTGTGTTGTCACAGCCTTTCTGTCTGCCTGGGTCCACCCTGGGGCCCACCCAAGGCGCTCCAGTTCCTCCTTACACTCTGTTTTCAGTCTTCAGGACAGAGAGCTTCCTCCCTTCCTCCTTCTAGGTTTATCTGGGGTTGATTCCTGGTGTCAGATAACAGGCAATGTGATGGATGCCTCCTGGCTTTCCTCCATGTCTTTCCTGGGCCCATTGACCTGGCCTCCCTGGCCCGTCAGCCTGTCCGTCCACAGTCATGCTGAACTGTGTGTCCTAAGTTTTGTCTGGCTGGCACTGCATGCCTTGTACTCATCCAAATGTCCCAATACCCAGTGCTGTGTCTTGCCCATAGAAGGTATCTTTACTTGCTGAATGGCCAACCACAGCCTTGTTCACCAAGCGCAGAAGCACCAGGATAAAGGAGGGGTGAGAGAGTTGATTAACTTCTATGCAGAGGACATCATGAGAAACGCTGGACTGGAAGAAACACAAGCTGGAATCAAGATTGTCGGGAGAAATATCAATAACCTCAGATATGCAGATGACACCACCCTTATGGCAGAAAGTGAAGAGGAATTAAAAAGCCTCTTGATGAAAGTAAAAGAGGAGAGTGAAAAAGTTGGCTTAAAGCTCAACATTCAGAAAACGAAGATCATGGCATCTGGTCCCATCACTCCATGGGAAATAGATGGGGAAACAGTGGAAACAGTGTCAGATTTTATTTTTGGGGGCTCCAAAATCACTGCAGATGGTGATTGCAGCCATGAAATTAAAAGACGCTTACTCCTTGGAAGAAAAGTTATGACCAACCTAGATAGCATATTCAAAAGCAGAGACATTACTTGCAGACTAAGTTCCATCTAGTCAAGGCTGTGGTTTTTCCAGTAGTCATGTATGGATGTGAGAGTTGGACTGTGAAGAAGGCTGAGCGCCGAAGAATTGATGCTTTTGAACTGTGGTGTTGGAGAAGACTCTTGAGAGTCCCTTGGACTGCAAGGAGATCCAACCAGTCCATTCTGAAGGAGATTAACCCTGGGATTTCTTTGGAAGGACTGATGCTAAAGCTGAAACTCCAGTACTTTAGCCACCTCATGCGAAGAGTTGACTCACTGGAAAAGACTCTGATGCTGGGAGGGATTGGGGGCAGGAGGAGAAGGGGAGACAGAGGATGAGATGGCTGGATGGCATCACGGACTTGATGGACGCCAATCTGAGTGAATTCCGGGAGCTGGTGATGAACAGGGAGGCCTGGTGTGCTGCGATTCATGGGGTCGCAAAGAGTCGGACACGACTGAGTGACTGAACTGAACTGAGAGAGTTAAGACATAAGGAAAGTGAAAGTGAAGTCGCTCAGTTGTATCCAACTCTTTGTGACCCCATGGACTGTAGCCTATCAGGCTCCTCCGTCCATGGGATTTTCCAGACAAGAGTGCTGGAGTGGATTGTCATTTCCTTCTCCAGGGGATATTCCTGACCCAGGAATCAACCCCTGGTCTCCCGCATCAGGCAGACGCTTTACCACCTGAGCCACCAGGGAAGACCCCATAAGGAACTGGGACTTAAATCATCCAAAGAGGACAGGGTTTTATAGTGCTGCTGATGCAAACAGAAGTGAAAGATCTTGGGTCCTGCCTTCAAGGGGCTCAAAGTCCCCAGATGAATTCGCCTGCCAAGACGGGAGACACATTGACTGCTGACAGCCCCTGCCTTACAGTGTGATTCAGTCTCTAATGGAAGTGCAGTTAGAGGGGAGAATTTCACAGTCTACCTGGGAAAGAGAGGAAGTTCTCCTGTGACATAGGAGTGTGGAGGCATGGACAGGAGCAGTTCTGGAAAGGCAGTGGGGTTCACAGTTAGTAGGTCCTGGTGAGATCAGGGAAGCCTGAGGGGATGGAGAGCACCGGGAAGACGGGAGGGGCAGCTCTCACCTGGGATGTGTGAAGCCAGGATTAAGAAAGGGCCTCACTTATTGGTAGAGCCAATCAGAGTGTAGTGTGAGCCACATGAGCAATTCTAAATTTTCTAGTAGCCACACAAAAAGAGATACATCTGAAAAAAATTTAAATACAGGAACATATTTAATTTAATCTAATATAGTCAAAATAGTTGGTTGGGCTTCTCAGGTGGTGTTAGTGGTAAAGAACCCGCCTGCCAGTGCAGGACATGTAAGAAACATGGGTTCAATCCCTGGGTCGGGAAGATCCCCCGGAGGAGGACATGGCAACCCAATCCAGTATTCTTGCCTGGGGAATCCCATGGACAGAGGCGCCTGGTGGGTTAGGTCCATAGGACTGCAAAGAGTTCAGACATGACTGAAGCAACTTAGCACACAGCACACATTCAAAATATTATCAATTTGATTTGTAATCACTGTAAAAGTGATGGAGACATTTATGTATTCTTACTCAGGCTGAGCCTTCAAAATCCAGTGTGCATTTTTGCATTCTGAGCTTGTCTTACCTTTGGCCACATTTCAAGTGGATCAGAAAAGATGTGACTTCAGAAGAGAGAGAGTCAGAAGTGGAGACTGAGAGACAGCAACAGTGATTGCAGAGAGGGGTAGGGGAGCAGTGTCCTTTAGCAATGAGAAGAAGTGTACAGTTGTGTGATGTGGGAGCTGGGGCTTTTAGGAGGGAGAGAGAGAAGGTTCTGGAAGTAACAATGAGGAGCAAAGAAAAATACCCCCTGCACCTTTAGGTTGGCTGCATGAGCAGAGGAAAAAGAAATCTACACTTAAGGGAAGCAGGTTTCAGTTAAAACAAGAAAAAAAAAAAAATCTTCCAAGCAGAGGTTGGGGGAATCAGGAATTTTTCAGATGACTGGCCTGGGACCACAGTGGGAAGTTTTCAGCAGACTAGGAGGGAGATGTTAAGGAGGATAAACAGGGCTGCCTGAGGATTACAGTGGGTGATGGGGAGCCCTGGGGCTTTGTGCAGCTGGTAGAAGCCAGGACCGAGGCTGGGATGCTGGTCTTGGGGCAGAGCTGCTGGCAAAGCTGAATGTTGGTGATGGGGGTCTTGGCAGGAGTGCACAGAGTCCTAGAACTCCAGCACCCCCTCCCTGGTGTGTGGGCCAGGGAGGGAGGGGTCTTGTCCTGCAGCACCAGGAGCCCTGGAGATCATTTTGGCTTTCGTGGAGGCAGGGAGATCGGGGGAGGCCAGGGCAGGTGATGGGAGGATGGCAGGGGTCCAATAGAAGTGATGATATACAGTGTGATATATACAAACTGTCTCAGTGCAATGGCTCCCCTGGATGGAGCTCGTGGCACAGGCAGGCACTGTACCTGGGGCTTCAATACATTGTCTGCGTTAAACCTCAGGTTGTAGTATTAGTCCCAGTTTGTCAATGAAAAGATGAAGTCTTAGATGAAGTTAATTGCCCAAAGTCACCCAGCTAGTCAGAGGCAGAGCCTGGATTCCAGTCCAGAGCTCTCTGATCCTTAAAATCCTGCCCCTCAGCACAGCTCACCTGGTTCACTGCAGTTCCAGGACTCTGAGACCCTGTGCATTCAAGAACCGGGCTGCTCATGGTGAAGGGCTCTCAGCGGATTCTTGGGAGTTTCAGAGGTGGAGCTGTCCTGGGTTATGACATAGCTAGGGCAGGGCCGTGGGAATAAATGGCTGTGATGCAGGAGACAGATGGAATGAATTATTCTAAAAGGTGCCGCTGGCAGGAAATAAATATAAACTCAAATGGGTTTGGACAAGAGCATAAGGACGGAGTCTTAAGTGGCTTTGGCGGGAAGCCTGGGACAGTAACCTCTATGGACATTAGGTCAGAAAAATGCCCCTCCCTCTCCCTTCACTCCACCATCTCCTGGGGCTTCTGGAGTCCAACCTGCCCATGCAGAGTTCAACAGGAGGATTGGGAAGACAAATACAGCTACAAAGAGGGGGCCCAAAGAGGTAGGGTTGGCGGGGACCCTGCCCTGCAGACACATATGCTGGCTAACCTAAGATCCAGCCACAGAGCTGGTGGGGACCTGTGATGGTCCCAGCCTTCTGCGTGGCGTCATGAAGCCCACCTGCTCCCTGGTGCCTTCCCACTTCCAGTTATCTGGCTTGAGGTTGAGTTCAAGTCAGGATAACCAAGATGTTCACAGCAGGCAGAAGAAGCCGTGTCTTTAGGAAATCTTGTTAAAAGAGTCTGTCACACAGAGTGAAATAAGTCAGAAAGAAAAATATCGTATATTAACCCATATATGTGAATTCCAGAAAAATGGTGAAGTTAAATTTATTTGCAGGGCAAGAATAGAGACACAGACACAGAGAATGGACTTGTGGACCCAACAGGGGAAGGAGAGGGTGGGAGAAATTGAGAAAGTAGCATTGACATTAATATATACACTTGGAATTCTCCAGGCAAGAATGCTGGAGTGGGTTGCCATTCCCTTCTCCAGGGGATCTTCCCGACCCAGGAATCAAACCTAGGTCTCCCATACTGCAGGCAATTTTTTTACTGTCTGAGCCACCAGGGAAGCCCCTAACACATATGCTATCATGTGTAAAATAGATAGCTAGTGGGAACCTGCTGTTTAGCAGAGGGAGCTCAGCTCGACGCTCTATGTTGTTCTAGAGCAGTGGGATGGGGGTGGGTGGGAGGGAGACTCAAGAGGGAGGGGATATATGTATATATACATATAACTGACTCACTTTGTTGTACGGCAGAAACAAGCCCAACCTTGTAAAGCAATTGTATTCCAATTAAAAATAAAAGAGAGAGAGAGGCAGCTGCAGGCATGGGGCTGGTTCAAATCTCGGGGACACAACAGTGCGTGGTGGCGTGAAGCAAGATCTTAATTTCTCTGCCTGGGAATTGAACCTGGATAGCCTGGATGGAAACCAGGAATTCTAGCCATCAGATTAGCAAGGACTAGAGGCTAGAAGCTGTTTTTCCTTGGATCTTTGCCACCAGTGAAAAATGCCTTTATCATGGAGGCAGAAACTGTAACCTGCCTGCCTGCTAAGTTGCTTCAGTCATGTCTGACTCTTTGCGACCCCATGGACCTAACCCACCAGGCTCCTCTGTCCATGGGATTCTCCAGGCAAGAATACTGGAGTGGGTTACCGTGTCCTCCTCCAGGGGATCTTCCCGACCCAGGGATCAAACCCACCTCTCTTACATCGCCTGCATCGGCAGGCAGGTTCTTTACCAGTGGTGCCACCTGAGAAGCTCTAGAAACTGTAAATGCAGGTATGAAGCTTATTATGAGAGACATAGCACACCAGCAAGCGGGAGAGAACATAGGGAAATGGCTTGTTCAGTTAAGACGCAGAAGCAAGGCAGAGATGCACACGGAGAGAGAAAGGGTGTGTGGTCCCCTGGTGAGAAGGAGCCCAGTAAAGAGGCAGTGAAGTCATTTATACGGGGCAGTTCTTCCCAGTCTTTGTCTTCCTTCAGGCTGATTATCTGGCTTCTTTTTCCACACCTGACCTACCCTGGGACACTCCCTGGGTGCACACATACCCCCTCAGGCAAGATGCATCTCGAAGTGAAGGCTTCCAAGAGGAGTAAGACTCATTATGGCCTGGTGTTATTCCTTGACTTTGGACCCACAAGGAGCCTTTCTGCACAAGTATAATGTCTCCTTCTCCCAAAAAAGGAGGGAGCAAAAAATCCTTTACTCAGTCAGGGTTCTGCCCCTCTTTGTCCCTGCCAGGACTATTGGCTTGACTTTTGCCATGAATATCACCTTAAGGTGTTTACAAGAGACAAAGCCTGGCTATTTACCGTTTCTGATGTCACTTCCATTTCGGAGGGCAAACAGGAGGCTGATTGTAAATGCCTTAACTGGAGCCCACCTATCTCAAGAAATGCTGACGGTTTTAAGTATCCAGGCTGAAGATCACTTCTTCCTTCCCCATGAAATGCAAACAGGAGGCCAGCTGTAAATGTCTAACCTGGAGCCCATCTATTTCCTACATCAGCTCTGGTCTCCTCTCCTGGCACTCAGGGCAGGTTAGTTTCTATCATCCATGGTCACCTTGGCGAGCACAGGGAATCCAACCATCGGAGGAGGGAGTTGGAAGATAGACAGTGCCAGGGTCAGGGGGCAGAGGGCAGCAGTCAGGTCGTGAGGTGCAGACTGAGGAGGATACTGAGTGTAAGGGGAGGCCGGGCAAGCCTCCTGTCTGCAGCTTGCAGGAACCCTCTGGTTTCCGCTTGCCCTGCCCTCCCTCTATGTTGATTCATTCAGCACTATTCACTTTTCTTATTTTTCAAACTTTTTATTTTGCATTGGGGTATAGCAGGTGGCTCAGTGATGACGCATCTGCCTGACAATGGAGAAGACTCAGGTTTGATCCCTGGGTCTGGAAGATCCCTTGGAGGAGGGCATGGCAACCCACTCCAGTATTCTTGCCTGGAAAATTCCATGGACAGAGGAGCCTGGTGGGCTACAGACCATGGGATTGCAGAGTCGGACACAACTGAATGATTGAGCAGGAAATAGTCAGTTTCTAACAAACAATGTTGTGACAGTTTCAAGTGAACAAGGAAGAACATATCCATTCTCCCCTCAACTCCCCTCCCATCCAGGCTGCCATATCACATTGAGCAGAGTTCCCTGGAGCACTATTCGCTGTTAACAGCATCTCTGAAAATGATCTTATAGTTTGTCTACAAGTAACAGTGAGCTTGATCTTGTCCCTTTGCCAGGCAAGTTCTATCTTGGCATCTTAGTTCTCTGGCCCTTTTCTGACCTCAGTGTACTCTGCCAAATGTACGAATTCACTCCTTCCTTCTGGAGCTGGAAGGATGAAATCCTTCCTGATGTCTAAACCTGGATGAAAGATGATGTCCCAACCCTAAGGGCGGCTATTAAAATGTAAATGTGACATCTTAAGTATTCTAAGCATTTCCAGGACATCCGAGGGGAGCTGCCTTTTGTGTGTAGGTTTATGGGGCTGGAGATGGGGAAAGGTGAAAAGGTCACTGCCTTGCCAGGGAGTGGAAGAAAATCCAGCCTTCCAGGAGCCTCAGCTTATGGGGTATGTCCTTTCCCTGCCCTCTGTGAATGGCCTTCCTGCTATAGGCATTTTGTTTTGTGATCAGGAATATAAAAGTGGTTGTTCTGGTTGTTTTCAAAGCCCAAAGTTATTTCTGGATAGTTTAGACCCTAGGGGGCTTCCTTGATGTTTCAGATGGTAAAGAATCTGCCTGCAATGCAGGAGACCTAGGTTCAATCTCTGGTTTGGGAAGATCCCCTGGAGAAGGGAATGGCAACCCGTTCCAGTATTCTTACCTGGAGAATTCTATGGACAGAGGAGCCTGGCAGGCTATAGTCCATGGGGTCGCAGAAGAGTTGGACACAACTGAGTGACTGAACAACAACAATTAAAAATACAGTGAAAAATAAAAGAAACAACACAATACCTGGATACAAGATGAATTGTGTGAGGAGAGGAAGCTGTTTCTTATTCCAAGGCCCCAAGATGTCAAAGTATCAAATACAGAAACTAGAATACACATTTTAAATTTAATTTTATTTGTTTTTAATTTGCCTGTGTTGGGTCTTAGTTGTGGCACTCAGGATTACTTGCCCCTTGGCATGTGAACTGTTAGTTCCCTTACCAGGGATCGAACCCACATCCCTGCATTGGAAGGTGAAGTCTTGAGCACCTGACCACCGGGGAAGTCCCTGAGTACATGGTTATTGCAAAAACCTAAACAATGGCTTGGAGGGCCCAATGTATTTGTGTTTGTTTACTAGACTCTCTTATCTACACATAGCCAACAGATGTTGATTGAGTATCTGCTATATGCCAGGACCTGGGGGATCCAGAGATGAATCATAGATCTCATAGACCCTGCCCCCTGGGAGCTGACTTAGGACAAATCTGTATTTTCATTCACTGATGAGTGCGATTCTGTTCCCATTATTAGCTATCTGATCATTGGCCATCTGCTAGTGAAGCTCTATACATGACAGCTGTTGGTTCCAGCACTTACCAGGGGGCAAAGGTTCAGTGGGTCTGAGGACCGTCATCTTTGCTCAGACTCACTGAACTTCCTTCAGTGGCCCAGCCTCTACTGCTTCCTGTGCAGAGGTCAGAGCAGGGGTGCTTCTGAGCCTGGAGGCCTCAGAGATGGTTCCAGTTCAATTCCATACGGGTGATATGGGCTGTGGCCTTAGGCTTCCTGTCTTCAAAACTAGATCCCCAAGCACCCTAGATGTCCATCGACAGAGGGATGGATAAAGAAGCTGTGGAACATGTACATAATGGGATATTCAGTTCAGTTCAGTCACTCAGTCATGTCTGACTCTTTGCGACCTCATGAATCGCAGCATGCCAGGCCTCCCTGTCCATCACCAACTCCCGGAGTTTACCCAAACTCATGTCCATCGAGTCAGTGATGCCATCCAACCATCTCATCCTCTGTCATCCCCTTCTCCTCCTGCCCCCAGTCCCTCCGAGCATCAGGGTCTTTTCCAATGAGTCAACTCTTTGCATGCGGTGGCCAAAGTATTGGAGTTTCAGCTTCAGCATCAGTCCTTCCAATGAACACCCAGGACTGATCTCTTTAGGATGGACTGGTTGGATCTCCTTGAAGTCCGAGGGACTCTCAATAGTCTTCTCCAACACCACAGTTCAAAAGCATCAATTCTTCGGTGCTCAGCTTTCTTCACAGTCCAACTCTCGCATCCACACATGACCACTGGAAAAACCATAGCCTTGACTAGACGGACCTTTGTTGGCAAAGTAATGTCCCTGCTTTTGAATATGCTGTCTAGGTTGGTCATAACTTTCCTTCCAAGGAATAAGTGTCTTTTAATTTCATGGCTGCAGTCACCATCTGCAGTGATTTTGGAGCCCCCCAAAATAGTCTGGCACTGTTTCCACTGTTTCCCCATCTATTTCCCATGAAGTGATGGGACCAGATGCCATGATCTTAGTTTTCTGAATATTACTCAGCCATAAAAAGTAACACATCTGAGTCAATTCTAGTGAGAGGGGATGAACCTAGAGCCTGTTATACAGAGTGAAGTCAGAAACAGAAAAACAAGCATCATATATTAACACATATGTGTGGAATGCAGAAAAACGGTACTGATGAACCTATTTGCAGGGAAGGAATGGAAACGCAGAGGCAGAGAACACACTTGTGGACACAGTGGGGAAGGAGAGGGTGGGATGAACAGAGAGAGTGGCATTAAAATGAATGCATTACCATATGTAAAACAGATAGCTAGTGGGAAGTTGCTATATAACACAAGGAGCTCAACTCAGTGCTCTGTGATGACCTAGGGGGTGGGAGGGAGGTTCAAGAGGGAGGGGACATATGTATACATAGAGCTGAAACTAACACAACATTGTAAAGAAGTTGTCCTCCAATTGAAATGAAAACAGAACACCCCCCTCCCCACCCCCACCAGATTCTTAAAGGGTCCTTCCAACTCAATTGGTGGCAGGAGTTGGGGGAGTGAGATGGGTGGGGGTGGGATATTAAAGGTATCCATTCCTCCCCCAAGGACTCACCTATTCTTCAGACCAAGGCAGAACAGGGCATGGGCTGGATGTTCTCTAGGAGCCAGGAAAGAGTAACGATTTAAGTGTGCAAATAGCTGAGCCCTGGCCTCCACGTTCGGATGATTTATTTCCTCTGATGAGGTGCCAGGAGAGGAATTGGGAATCTTTTTGAGAGAGGTTCCAGGGTCACTCCATTGGAGGAGCGTCTCTGGCCCCAATTTAGACCTAACCCTGAGCCCACTGTTGTTAGTTTATTTATCTATTTTTGGCTGTGCTGAGCCTTCTTTGCTGCGAGGGCTTTTCTCTAGCTGCTGAGAGTGGGGGCTCCTCATTGCAGGGGCTTCTCTTGTTGCAGAGCGTGGACTCCAGGTGCTCGGGCTTCAGTGGTTACAGCCCCCAGGCTCTACAGCCCAGGCTCAGCAGCTGTGGCGCACAGGCTTCGTTGCTCTGTGGCTTGTGGGATCTTCCCGGATTGTGGATTGCACTGGCTGGTGGATTCTTTACCACTGAGCCACCAGGGACCCCCAACCCTCACCTTCACTGCCTTTGTCGTTTTGAGTCTCTCTGCATGGACACAGCCTTCCTTCCAGTCCACGTAGTGCCCGTGTTGGGTAAGCGCACAGGCATCTCTCCTGAGCCCCAGGACCTCATTCTTTTCCGGCCCCTCCCCTCCTCCCGGGTTGCCGGGACCAGCCAGCTTACCTTGACTGCCCTCTGTCCCCTCCCACCTGGCTTTCTCTGTCAGTCCCTCAGCCTCGGTTGCAAAATTATATGCACATCAGCCAGAGTCTCTTGCCACTGGTGCAAAATAAGCACCCAAGCCCCTGATTGTTCTCAAAAATTTTCATGCAGAGTAACTTGAGAAACAGATAGGGCTGGAGAAAAATAACAAATATTGCAAGGAAGTTACAAAATATCTCTAGGAGTACTTGGAGAAACTGTCCTAGGTCATCATAACATCTAAATTGAATTAGCTCCACCGTCCCTCCCCCTCCCTTTCTTAGAAATGGGATCCCATCTGATCGCACGGAGTACTGTAGTTTCCTTCGTCTCTCGCCCTCACAGGGCTGTCTGCCTCGGAGACTCAGGTGTGTGGGCCGGTGGGCCAGTTGGTGCTGGGTGCTCACCCCGACCCCACTGGTGGTGTGGGACCCTCCCAGACTCAGGTCAGATGAAACTGCTCTGCCATGCCCTTGCCTCACACCCTCCTCCTCCCTTTATTGAGGGAAAGTAAACAGAGGTTCCCGTGAAAGCCAGAAAGCCGTGGAGGCTTCAAAGACAGAGGTCATTTGGGGCTCTCTATTACGATGAACAATGTGGGTGATGAGTAACCAGAGCGAGGATGATGAAATCAGCCTTGGGTGGGTTTAACAAGAACCTTCGATGAAACGAGTGCCACGGTCCCTCCCAGCCATAAAAACCTTATTTCCACCTGCCGTGTAGGAGCTGTGGGACCACAGAGAACAAGAAAGAAAAAGGCTGTGTGTTGTGTGTGCGTGTGCTCTGCCGCTTTAGTCGGGTCTGACTCTGCAACCTATGGACTGTAGCCCGCCAGCCTCCTC
Source organism: Redunca redunca (assembly GCA_006410935.1). Taxonomy (NCBI): domain Eukaryota; kingdom Metazoa; phylum Chordata; class Mammalia; order Artiodactyla; family Bovidae; genus Redunca; species Redunca redunca. The sequence continues at coordinate 1,429,866 of SJYQ01000519.1, read as the reverse complement.
TGTCCATGGGACTCTCCAGGCAGGAATACTGGAGTGGGTTGCCGTGCCCTCCTCCAGGGGATCTTCCTGACCCAGGGATCCAACCTGTATCTCCTGCATTGCAGGCAGGTTCTTTACCCACTGAGCCATCTGTTTGTTGTTGCTGAAACTCAGATAGGTGTCAGTTGAATAATTTCATTGTTTGTTTGTTTTTTTAGTATTGTTTAGACTCAGGTTCTTTGGGAAGAAGTTAATACCCACTTTTTTCGGTTGTTGTTTTTTTTTAATTTAAATATATATTTGAAAAATTTACAATGTTACGTTGGTTTCTGCCATACAATAATGCAAATAATACCCATTTTTGGTCAAATGCAATTTGTGAGTATTTTTTCAAATGGGAGGCAAATAAAATTCAAAACAACTCCCCAAATGCCTTAAAGTTATAGTTAAGAAATTGAAAAATCAGGGACTTCCCTTGTGGTCCAGTGGTTAAGACTTTGCCTTCCAGTGCAGGAGGCACGCGTTCAATCCATGATTGGGGGAACTAAGAGCCCACATGCCCCGTGGCCAAAAATCCAAAACATAAAACAGAAACAATATTGTTAACAAATTCAGTCAAGACTTAAAAAAATGGTCCACATCAAACAAAATCTTACAAGAAAAAAAAGAAACTGAAAAATCAGTTTTGCAAAGAAAGGCTAAATTGATGCAGGGGCTGCCTCAGAATGCTTTCTCAGGCTCTCCCAGCCAGTATGAAACAGAGGCAGGCTTTGAACCAGTCTGCTCAGAGCCCCATACCCATGTTTGTATCCCCGAGAGTGTCAGGAACCCTCACCTGCCTAATACAATACGTCCTCCAGGAAACAAAGGCCCTGTGGTTCCGGGACTCCCACAGACATCGGGGGACCATTTCCAGACTCTTCCTCAGCTCAACTGTTTGGGGCTGAGTAGTTTCCAGATAAATTTTCCTTTTCTGTTCTTTAAGCTTTGCTCCTAATCACCCCCCTGCCCTCAGCAGGCAGTATTTTAGTAAAAGCTCTTTAGGGTGTCCTCTTATTCCCATGATTAAAAGGAATGCTTCACAATTTTAACCTCAGGGAATAATAAATAGTTTTAGGCAACCCCCTTTGTGTGTGTCCTGTTAAAGAGAAATCAAAGTTTTAAAATGAAGCTCTGATAATAGTGAGACTTCATTGATTTTCCAACAATATGTCTTCATGTTGTTTTGATAATGACAAATGCCTTGCTCCAGAACTGGGTACCTGTTGCCATAGATACGTGATTTCATCATTGAATTGGAATTAGGACATCCAGGGGAACAGCTCAGGCTTCTAGACGTCTAAGGAGCCATGCCTGATGATGCTACTCAGGCGGGATTAAATGTCAATTCAGTTCCAATGAATTTCTCCCACAATTCACCTCTATGAGCACTAAGTAGCAATTCCAAATCATGCGTGAATAAGGAAAGCCAAGATTTTATTTTTTGGGACCAAAATTTTGCTCAAAAAATATGTTTTGCAGCCAACAGAAATGTGTCAACTATTTGCATACAGTAACTTTGAGAACCAGTCTTTGCACCAAAAATAAATGGATTACACATGTCTTTGTTCTTGTGAAGAAACTTATTGTGATGGTTCTGCCGTGTGCTGGTTGATGGATAGGGAGCTGCGTGAGTCTCAGGAGACCTTTGGAAGACAGAGATGGAAATCAACAATTGTGAATAATGAAGTTAGTACCAAAGATAAGGGCAAGGTTCTGACATGGTTATTTCAGTGGCACTTAATCTTCACCATTCTACCTTCTGGATTATTATCTTGAACATACAAAAAAGTTTTGTTTTGCTTCTCAATAAGAGAAGTCTTCTCTGAAGTGCATCAACATTTTTTCCTCGCAAATTTCATTGATCTGTGATTTAATTACTTTTACTAACATCAGTGATTCTCAGAATGTGACTATATGCAAGACAGCGGTATTCAAAGTGATCTATGGGTGTGAATTTGCTGTTTTAATAATTAGATATTTATTTTAATGGAATAAATACCATTTACTTATTCTATTATTAGTCCATTCAGTTCAGTTCAGTTGCTCAGTCGCATCCGACTCTTTGCGACCCCATGAACCGCAGCACACCAGGCCTCCCTGTTTATCACCAACTCCCAGAGTCCACCCAAACCCATGTCCATTGAGTCGGTGATGCCATCCAACTATCTCATCCTCTTTCATCCCCTTCTCCTGCTCTCAGTCTTTCCCAGCATCAAGGTCTTTTCAAATGAGTCAGCTCTTCGCATCAGGTGGCCAAAGTTTTGGAATTTCAGCTTCAACATCAGTCCTTCCAACGAACACCCAGGACTGATCTCCTTTAGGATGGACTGGTTGGATCTCCTTGAAGTCCAAGGGACTCTCAAGAGTCTTCTCCAACACCACAGTTAAAAAGCATCAATTCTTCAGTGTTTGGTTTTCTTTATAGTCCAACTCTCACATCCATACGTGACCACTGGAAAAACCATAGCCTTGATTAGATGGACCTTTGTTGGCAAAGTAATGTCTCTGCTTTTGAATATGCTATCTACGTTGGTTATAACTTTCCTTCCAAGGAGTAAGCGTCTTTTAATTTCATGGCTGCAGTCACCATCTGCAGTGATTTTGGAGCCCAGAAAAATAAACTCTGATACTGTTTCCACTGTTTCCCCATCTATTTGTCATGAAGTGATGGGACCAGATGCCATGATCTTCGTTTTCTGAATGTTGAGCTTTAAGCCAACTTTTTCACTCTCCTTTTTCACTTTCATCAAGAGGCTCTTTAGTTCTTCTTCACTTTCTGCCATAAGGGTGGTGTCATCTGCATATCTGAGGTTATTGATATTTCTCCATTAGTAATAGTATAATAAGAAGACACTAATTTTTCCACTTAGGAAGATGATAGAAAATTCCCTTCTTACATAAATTTCAGTTTAAGAAAAGTGGAGTGAGGGCTTCCCAGTGGTCCAGTGGTTAAGAATCCATCTTGAGATGCACAGGTCACTGGCTGGACCCCTGATCGGAAAGATCCCACATGCCCCAGAGCGGCCAAGCCCACAGCTACTGAAGCCAGTGCGTCTCGAGCCTGTGCTCCAAAACAAGAAAGGCCACTGCAGTGAGAACCCCGCACGCCCAATAGAGTAGCTCCCATCCGCTGCAACTGGAGAAAGCCCTCGTGCAGCAAGAGACTCACAACAGCCAGTAAATAAATTTTTAAAAATGGGGCTTCCCTGGTGGCTTAGATGGTAAAGAATCTGCCTGTAATTCAGGAGACCCAAGTTTTATCCCTGCGTTGGGAAGATCCCCTGAAGAAGGGAATGCAACCCACTCCAGTATTCTTGCCTGGGAAACCCCATGGACAGAAGAGCCTGGCAGGCTACAGTGCATGGAGTCGCAAAGAGTCAGACACGACTGAGTGACTAACATACACGCACAATAGAAAAAGAAAATAATCCCAGGAATACTCAGCTCTGGCAAAACTGTGCAGGCTTCATGTGGATGGGATATGTAGAGTCTGAGACACCATCCACTGACTACTTCCAGCCATTCATCAGGAAGCAGGACTCCCCACTGAGATAAACAACATCTCCCAGCCTGCCATGCAGAATCCATTCTGCACATCACTTGGTACTTATTTTTGAGTTGCTCTTTGCTCTTTTGAAGCCATGGTCTTCTTTAAGGCTCTTGAGCCTCCTTCTCTTGGCTTCTTGATCTCCTGAGATGACACCCTCCTTTCTGGAGGCCATCAAGAGGTGAAAAACCTTTCCCTTGATTCTCCTAGACCTTGGAAGAGCTTTTGCTTTGTTTTCGTGGCACCCTTCTCTCTCTAGATCTGGTTTTGTATGTTACCAAACAACTATGTTTAATAACTAACAGCTTTGTCTGGTACGTTCCTCAGAACTGTTCTCATATGGAGGAAGAAAGTTTTCTTCTTAAAGTCAGATGCTCAGTCGCTCAGTCATGTCCAACTCTTTGTGACTCCATGGACCACAGCCCACGAGGCTCCACTGTCCATGGGATTCTCCAGGCAACCCACTCTCCAGGAGTGGGTCGTCATTTCCTGATCCAGGGGAGCTTCTGACCCAGGGATCGAACCCTCTTCTCCTGTGTCACCTGTCTTGGCAGGTAGATTCTTTGTCACTGAGCCACCTGGGGAGCCTCTATTCTTGTCTGCTATAAACCTACATCTTAAAGTCATAGTTTTCAAATTTACAAATAAGATGATCAAGCTGGAGAAAAAGAGTAATTTCGGCCCATCTATGAAGGCCTGGGCTTCAAAGCCTTGGGTTACTGCCTCCTCCAGGCAGACCCTGGGATGAGCTGCTAACACGAAGAATCATTGCCTCTGCAGAACCACACTTGGGTTGTGCCTTATCACCCCAGTATACTACTTTATTCCACCTCTGTGATAGTTATCTGTTTATACATCTTCCCCTCAGATATGAGCATCTGAAAAGCAGTGATTGTATCTTCATCTCTCATTCAACACGTTTCCTGAATGCCTACTATATGCCGGCACTGGTTTAGGAACTGAAAAGTTGGACATAAATGATGCTGACAAAAATCTTTCCCTCAAGCAGCTTGCTGTCTTTGTGTTTCCCACTGCCTATCATAGTGTATTAGTTATCTACTGCTGTGGAACAAATTACCCCAAACCTTAGCAGCTTAAAGCAACAAAAATTTCTTGTCTCACCCTGTTTCTGAGAAAGCCATGGGGGTGAAAGGACAGCTAAGATTCTTTTTTTCAGATCCAAAATGTTGCTCAGAAGTCTGTGTATATACATATTTATAATCCCATATATTTAATTTATGTATGTATAATCCTATTTGGCAGTAGTCTGGGAGCAACTTAGCTGGGTTGTCCTGGCTCTGGGTCTCTCATGAGACTGTTGTCGAGATCTCAGCCAGAGTGTAGTCATCTGATGTCCTGATTTGGCTGGAGAAACTGCTTCCAGACTCACTCACGTGGCTGTTGGCTGAAGGCCTCAGTTCCTTAGCATGTAGCCTCTCCATAGTGCATTCATGACATAGAGGCTGGCTTCCCCCCAGATGAATATTCCAAGAGAGATAAAGAGCAAGCAAGGAGGGAACAGGAGTGTCTTTTGTCTCATCTCAGAAGTGACACGCTATCACTTGTGCCATATTCTATTGGTCACACAAACCAATCCCCGTAGAGGGCAGAAAGTGACTATGCAAGGGGGTGGGATCCTCTGGAGCCATCCTGAAAGATGGCTGCCACAGCAGGACAGTGGATGCTTAATAAACGTCTGTTAGAGTTTTTACTGTTCATGGGTTTTCTCAAGGCAAGAATAGTGGAGTGGTTTGCCATTCCCTGCAGTGAACCACGTTTTGTCAGATGCAAAGAGCTGACTCATTGGAAAAGACCCTGATGCTGGGAAAGATTGAGGGCAGGAGGAAAAGGGAGCAATGGAGGATGACATGGTTAGATGGCATCACTGACTCAATGGACATGAATCTGAGCAAACTAGCTCAGTTGGTAAAGAATCCACCTGCAATGCAGGAGACCCTGGTTTGATTCCTGGGTCAGGAAGATCTGCTGGAGAAGGGATAGGCTACCCACTCCAGTATTCTGGCCTGGAGAATTCCATGGACTATACTCCATGGGGTCGCAAAGAGTCAGACACAACTGAGCAGTGTTCACTTTTCTTTTTCTGGGAGATGGTGAAGGACAGGGAAGCCTGGCATGCTGCAGTCCATGGCATCGCAGAGTTGGACACAGCTTAGTGACTGAACAGCAACAGAGCTTTTGTCTCAATGATCCATAAGTCAAAACCTTTCCTTTTTTTTAGTAGACTAATTTTTAGAGCAGTTTTAGGTTTACAGTAAAATTAAGTGGAAACTACAGAGAGTTTCCAGATGCCCCCTGCCCCGCACATGCACAGCCCTCCTTACAATCAACATCCCCCACTAGGGAGGTACACCTGTCACAACTGATGAACCTACATCGACATCATTATCATCCAAAGCCCTTGGCTTACATTAGGGTTCCCTCTTGCTGCTCTGCACAAATGTGCAGTGTTGTAGACAAATGTGCAGTGATATGCGTCCATCATTACGGTATCATACAGAGTGGTTTCACTGCCCTAGAAGTCCTCTGTGCTCTACCTACTCACCCCTCCCCACTCCCAGCCTTTGGCATCCACTGATCTTATTGTTGTCCTCATAGTCTTGCCTTTTCCAGAATGTCATACAGCTGGAATGATACAGTAAGTAGCCTTTTCAGATTGGCATCCTTTACTTACTAATATGGGCTTTCCAGATGGTGCTGTCAGCAAAGAAGCAGCCTGCCAGTGCAGGAGACATAAGAGATGTGGGGGTTGATCCCTGGGTTGGAAAGATCCCTTGGAGGAGGGCATGGCAACCCACTCTAGTATTCTTGCCTGGAGAATTGTATGGACAGAGGAGCCTGGCAGGCTACAGTCCACGTGGTTGTAAAGAGTTGGACATGACTGAAATGACTGCACACAGGCACACATTTACTAATAGGGACTTAAGTTTCCTCCATATCTTTTCATGGCTTGATGGCTCATTTCTTTTACTTTTTTAAAAAGTAAATAAATGAATATAATACTGATTGCATGGTTTCGGAGCATTTTCAATCTTCCACTAAACTAAAATAATTTGGATGGTTTACTCAGCTAACATGCTGCTACCATACTACATTAAAAAATTAATAAACGTGTTTTGGGCAGACTTAGTAACTCGTCTTTACCCTATATTGTCTTTTTTCTTTCCCTTACAATCGTATTCACTAGCCATCTTGCCAGAATCATTCAGTGGAGTTCTGCTTGTCTAACCATTGGTGGAAAATCTCTGTTTGAAACCCTTGTTCTGATTAGAACAGATTTTGTGTAATGTACAAAGTAATAGTTTGTTAAAAGAACTGAGCTCTCTCAGAGGAAGTTCTGTGTTGTGTGTGTTTGTGGACTAAGGGACCTGTCACCAGTGGCACTTATTAGACAGAAGCCTTGGGTAGAGGAGAAGGGAGCTACTCTTTCTGTTTTTTTAATTTAAAAAAGTTTTTTGACCAGGCTATGCACCATGCGGGATCTTAATTCCCTGACCAGACATCAAACTTGTGCTCCGTGCAGTGTTTAAGTGTGGAGTCTTAACCACTGGGCCAACAGGGAATTCTCTCCATTCTTTTTTTGATGGGAAAAAATTAGAACTGTATCATTGCAGTTTGACCCACTCTTACAATGAGCTAGAAACAAACATACAAAACAAAACAAGATGCAAGTCCATAGCCTTCTTGACTCTGTGATTTTCCTCCCCTTATTTTGCCAGCATTGAAAGTCAGCACAGACTTGACAATCAAGGGATAATGTTCTAATTAGTGGGAGTAAAAGAAAAGAAGCTTTGCCCTCGTAACTCATTGGTTTAGGAAAATGTTTTCATCCCTAGAGGAAGGAAGAGGTCCTGACTATTTTGTTTTCCTTCTCAAGCTGAAAAATTTCAAACTGAATGGCAATTAGCATTAACACATCCCTTTATAAATCATGAAGTAGCCTCATTAGTCAACCCATGACTCTGTATTGTCTGCACTCAATCCTTTACTGTATTAATGCTCAGCTTACTCAGTGGACTTCCTCAAGCTCAGGCGGGAGAAGGTACTGGCACCCCACTCCAGTACTCTTTCCTGGAAAGTCCCATGGACGGAGGAGCCTGGTGGGCTGCAGTCCATGGGGTCACTAAGAGTCAGACACAACTGAGCAACTTCACTTTCACTTTTCACTTTCATGCATTGGAGAAGGAAATGGCAACCCACTCCAGTGTTCTTGCCTGGAGAATCCCAGGGATGGGGGAGCCTGGTGGGCTGCCGTCTATGGGGTTGCACAGAGTCGGACATGACTGAAGCTACTTAGCAGCAAGCTCAGGCAAGGTATAATGTAGTATTGTGCCTTAGTAAAAAAGTTATGTGCAAAAAAATTATATCAACATCTTTTTGAGAGAATAGATTCTTTTTATAATGAACATATAATTGTCCAGTGAAACTGGAACGGTTAACAGCGTATGGTTAAACTTAATTAAACCTTCAAGAGAAATAGGAAGGGGTCAAACAAAGCCAACGAATGGAGAAGCCCAAGATGAATTTGGGATAAACGTAAGGATAATGGCGTTGCAGCCTGGGTATCTTCTGGTCCCTCCCAATAGCTAGGCTGCCATCCTTCTCATCATCATCTCAGGAGGAAGCAGGGCTTACAGCAGGAGAGCTGATACTAATATTTAGAGACTTCCCTGGCGGTTCAGTGGTTAAAACTGCGCCTTCCAGTGCAAGGGCTGTGGATTCGATCCCTGGTCACAGAGCTAAGATCCCACATGCCTTGGGACCAAGAAACCAAAACATAAACAACAGAAACAATATTGCCACAAGTTCAATAAAGGCTTTAAATTTTTTTTGAAAAATAATTGTGCAATACATGATGCTATGCCTATGTTCCTGAGGGAAATAAACTCAGGTTCCTGAGGGAAATAAACTTGTCTCTACTGAGTTGCAACTGGGCAGCCAGCTGTTCTCATGAGAAACAAACAAAAAGGACAAAATGCTACAAGAAGCTTGCATATTTAGGAACAAAACAGGTTATAGATCATACTGTGGGGAAAGAGATAGAACATTCTGGAAAAGAAGATTTAGGGTACATTAGAAAGATGTACTTTGCGCAAGATTTAGTGGAAAATCAGGTTAACTATTCAAAATTTGCTAACATTTGAGGGTTGATGAGAATGGTAATTGAATTTGTATTTCTCGACAAAGTGTTCCAAGTCGTACCCGATGTTTTATGGAAATATTATGTAAGAGTTCTACTTAGCTGTTTTAGCAACAGTATTTTCAATAAAATAGAATAAATGAGTGGGAAAATGTTCCTCACGGAACAGTACCTCTGGTGAGCTATGGCAATGCTACCTGATAGGTAAGAAGGAGCCCCCGAAGCACCTCCCTGGTGAACCCCAAGGTACCAAGGATCACAAACATCTCAGCATCTTTTTTTCCTTAATTAAAAAAAAAATTGGATATCTTTTGGCTGTGCCTCATGGCATGTGGGATCCTAGTTCCCAGATCAGGGATTGAACCTGTGTCCCCTGCCTTGGAAGCATGGAGTCTTTACCACTGGACCGCTAGGAAGTCCTATCACAGCATCTCTACAATTGTTTTTTGAATACCAATTATTTCAACATCTGTTGTCAACCTTTTCTGACTCCCACATCTGCCTCCCTGTGCAATGCACAGTTCTCTAGTTGGCAATACTCTCCCTTGCAGGGGGTGGGGATTGAACATAATATAGGCATGTTATGGAAAAAATAAGCCCTCCATCATTTCTTATCTGCCATGCTGGGAGTCAGGGCGGGATGACATCTCTTCCTCTCCACTGTCAGTCAACCGAGTAGGTGGAGATAGGTGAGCTCGCTGGCCTCTGTAGCAGTCGTCTGAAGGAGGCTTGAAGAAGAATTCTCGTGGGAAGATGACCTGGAGTCAGGACCTGGCGTCCTCACCCCAGGGTCTGTCCCTTACATTTGACAACCTTTATCTATTAACTTAAGGGACTGAACTAGACAATCTGTGGGGTCCATTATGCTCAGACACTCAGTTGTGACTGACTCTTTGAAGCTCCAAGGACTGTAGCCAGCCAGACTCCCCTGTCCATGGGATATTTCAGGCAAGAATACCGGAGTGGGGTGCCATTTCCTCCTCCAGGGGATCTTCCCAACCCAAGGATCGAACCTGTGTCTTTTGCATCTCCTGAGTTGGCAGGTGTCTTCTTTACCACGAATGCCGCCTGGGAAGTCCCAAGGTCCACTAGAACTCTGGTATTTTGCTGTTCCATTTTGATCAGAACCTGGTGAGCCTTGAATAGTTGCACAGGATAAATTTCTATACTATGTTTTCTTGTAAATCTAAACCCAAGGTTGTAAACTGGTGGCCAGCCCTGCCGTATAAATGTGTTTTATTTTGTTTACACTCCCTAGTGGTTTTTTCTTTCCTTTGTCTCCCCCCCCCGCCCCCCCCCCAATTAGTTGTCAACACATAAAAAAGGGAGATTTCTTTAAATCATTTCTGGCTTGTCTTAAAATTTTTGGACCCGTCAACACCTGGCCCTTGTTCCGACATAGCAACCGCTTCCAGATGGGGCATGCACTCTTGGGTTCCCCAGGCCCACCTGGCCCACCTCCCTTCCCTGCCACTGTTAGAAGCTGGAGTTCGCAACCTCTTTTTAAAATGCTCTCCATCTTCTCCTGATCACGTGGGACAAAAACATTTGTAAAGGGCAGCCTATCCTGGCTTTCTCTGTTACTTGCACTGGCTCCAGGAGGGTGGGTTTGTGTGGCCATGTGAGCTCTTGGGATGCCTTCTGGCTCATTCATGAGCAGAGGTTGGGAGGAGAGAGAGAAGCTGAAAAGCTTATCACAGTGCTGAGACGCTCCCTACCATTCCACCTGCATTACAGACGTGCAGAAGGTGTGTGTGGTGGGGGGCGGGGGGAGGGGGAGCACTGCCACATGAACATCCACGCGCATCAGGGAGAGATGAGACCAGAAGAGCAAAGCGGCTTTGGGAATTTTCAAACGTCTTTTCCCCTCTTCTTCCTACCCTTATTGTTAGGTCCATGCCACAGAGGACGAGCAGGTGGCTGCTGTACCCAGCTGGGCTCCCTGTCGGCCCTGAAGCATGCAGTCCTCGGGCTCTACCTGCTGGTCTTCCTGATTCTCGTGGGCATCTTCATCTTAGCAGGTAAGAGCATCCTTTGCCACCCTGGCCTTTAAGTGAGCAGAAGGTGAGAGTGGATGGGAAATGGGAAGGGGGAGCCTCTGCTGTTCATTCCCACAGTCAGGAGTCCAAACACCACCCTTGTTACCATGGAAACCACAAAGAGGGAAGCTGGCTGGTCTTTCTGACCAGGCATGATCCTGAACAGCATTGCTCATGTCATGTTGGATGAGCTGGCAGGGGCTATGTGAGGGTGGGAAATCTCCAAGTCCCGGAGCAGAGACCTAGCCACTCTTAAGAGGCTTCTGCCTTGTCCTGACTCATCGTGTTGACACTGTGCATTACACTGGGCCTCCCCAGAGCTCTGTGCTGTGGTTTGTACTGCGCAGGCTGGTTCCCCTGTCCTGGGATATGATGGAAATAGTTACAAGACACTTCATTGCTGAGGTTAATCAGGGTTGTGGTCAACCTGCTGCCCCTCTGTGATTCCTGGGGGTGGGATGAATTTGCCCCAGGTCACCTGGGCTATTCTCCCCAGTTTCTGCTTATAGAATAGGCTGGTGATGGTCTGGATTTTGGACCACGTTCTCTAACCAGGAAGAGGCAGAGCTAATGGACTCAGGAAGGGATCAGGTGGAGGATCCCATACTCTGAGCAGCCCAGCTCACACACAGGTCATCCCACTGTGATGGAGATGGTGGAACACAGGCACGGAGGCCATGGTGGTCTCTCCTGACTCCCACCCAGAGGGAGGGATGCTCAATTCCCACCTGTCTCTATGGAGATATGAAAGGCTTGACAAAGTGAGGCCAAGGCATCAGCTCATTTCAGCATCATTCATCTTACCTGAGTGCCTACTTTGTGTCAGATTCCATGCTTGGATCGGAGACACTGATAAATAAGACCCAGGAGCCCCCCCACCCGCCCCGCCGCCAGGAGGTCCCAGTCTAGGGGACAAGGCAGGAGCACAGAGGCAGAGTCCTGTCTCATGGCAGAATGCAACAGGGACTACGATGGTGCCTGTGAAGTTGACACACAGGTGCTATGGTGATCCAGTGGAGATGCAGACAGGAAGTGAGGGTGCTGCATGGAGATCCTGGTGGGGAGTGTGTGGGAGGTCAGTCAAAGAAGTCTCCTGCAACTCAGAGCTGCCTTGGAGTGCCGAGTGGAGTCCTTGACTAAGATCTTAATTCCTGCCCTTAACTCTGGGAGGAAAAGGGGGGCTAAACTCTTGCAGATGACCCCTCAGGAGCGAGTCCTGGTCTTGTGTCACCTTCTGTCAATGAATCTAATCACTTGGACCCTGTGCTGGGATATTCAGTGCTGCCTTTGCCCTCAGATTCCCACACTCGGAGCAGAGGGTATCACTAGGGGTGGTATCTGTCTCATCAACCATCAACTTTGACCTGAGGGGAGCAGCCAAGAGCAACAATGAAAGAAACTTATGATTCATCCCAGGGACCAAGAGATGATGTCCAGCCAAAGGGTTTTCTTTCTTTTTTTTTTTTTTTTGCACATGTTCTTGGGCTGCTCAGTGAGAGATTGGGATTTGGGTTTTGTGGGCTTGGCAGCCATGACCATAACAAATTTCCAGAATTTTTGGAAAGTGTTTCAGCGCAGCAGGAAAGCTGAGCTATGGTGTTACAACTACTCGGCTGAGTGAGAAATTTTAGGTGATGGAAGAGGGTGTAGAGGTGAGAGCCAGGCTGGTGGGGACCCTGGGGCAGGTTCCTGGAAGGCCTGGGAGGCCTGGAAGGGCATCATCTCTTGAGCAGAGAAGGGTTGCTGAGGAATGAAGATTCCCTTCTGGTGTCTGACAGGCTGCCAGGTGAGAAAGGGTGGGCATAGTTCTGTGTGGTCTCAGAGGGTAGAACTAAGTGAATGGGTGGATTTTGTAACAAGACAAATTCTCATTCAAAACAGAGGAGGGTTTCTAACCAGAAGGGCTACCCAGCTTGACACAGAGAGTTGTTTTTTTTTTTCTCCTGGCTTGGAAGTTGAATGGGATTTACGATGACCATTCTGGAAGTTTCAGAAGGGAAGGTGGCACATTGTTTCCTAATCTCATGGAAAAGTTGCCTTGCTTCCTTAGTTATTCCGTGTGAAAACCTGGGGAGGATTTTGATCATCATAATTACCTTTGAACCCGAAAATCATGAGTACCAGATTGCCTGTGGGGCATGAAGATTTAGGGGGTGGATTGGAACCAATCTGATGAAACAGAGTGTTGGGCTTTATCTCTTGGCTCTGTAGCCTGGCCACTGCCGCCTCCCCAGGTTCTTGTCTGGAAAATCATGTGGGCCTCTGGATGGGTTTCCCAGGTGACTCAGTGGTAAAGAATTTGCCTGCCAAGCAGGAGACTCATGTTCGATGCCTGGGTGGGGAAGATCCCCTGGAGAAGGAAATGGCAACCTCTTGCCTGGGAAATTCCATGGACAGTCCATGGGGTCGCAAAAGAGGTGGACACAACAACTAAACAACAACAACAGCCAATAAAGGACTACCATCCCCAGCTGCCTCTCCCTTGGAGAGGGGACTTAGGAATGTGATGGATAAGCCTGCGGTTCTTCAGAGGTGCTCTGCCTGAACTTAGGTAGGAAGTTTCTTCCAATTGTCCTGATTGGAGACCTCCAGGGATGCTCTGTTTAAATACCAAGGTGATGGGTGATGGGACACTTATGGCTCAGAGTAAACCAGAGCTAGCCCGGCCCTGGTAGATGTCCTGCTGGGGCTGCTCCCTCTTTTGGGACAGAATGTGTTCTCCAGCTTCCTGCAGAGGTCACCTGGCACAGGACGGGCTATGGGCTGAATTGTGTCCCTTCCAAAATGTATGCGTGAAGCTCTAACCCCCAGTGTGATGGTATTTGGATGGTGGGGCTCTAGGGAGCTAATTAGGCCGTGAGGATGGGGCTCTCATGATGGGATTGGTGACCATATAGGAAAAGAGGAGAGAGACACAGAAAGAGAAAGACAGAGATCTCTGCTAAGTGGGGACAGGGAGACAGGGCCCTCTGAAGCCAATAACAGAGCCCTCACCAACAACCAGATCTGCCTGTGCTTTTTTCTGGCTGCCCTGGGTCTTTGTTGCTGCGTGAGGTCTTTCTCTAGCTGAGGCATGTGGCTTCTCCGAGCATTGCAGGGCATGGACTTTAAGGACGTGCAGGCTCCGCAGTTGCAGATTGTGGGCTCAGCAGTTGTGGCGTACGAGCTTGGCTGCTCCGTAGCATGTGGAATCTCCCCAGGCCAGGTAAAACTGGTGTCCCCTGCGTTGGCAGTGAAATTCTTAACCACTGGGCCACCAAGGAAGTCCTGCCTACACTTTGATCTTGGACTTCCCAGGCTCTACAGCTGTGACAAATGAAAGTCGGCCGTTTAAGCCACTGGCCTATGTTATTTTGTTGTGGCAGCCCTAGCTAACTAAGACAAGAGGAGTTCTGTTTGAACCACTCTTAGGCTTCAAAACCTCCTCACTGGCACAAAGCTTATACGTCTGACAACTGGATGCTAAAATCATCCACTGCAGGAAGTGCCATGTCTGAACACCGGATGGATAGTGTCTGATTGTAGAACAAACGCTTGTTCTTGCTTCAATATTACAAAATTATGCCTCTTTTTTTGTTAAAGGTTTTTCCAGTGTGGACCATTTTCAAAGCCTTCACTGAATTTGCTACAATGTTATTCTGTTTCATGTTTTGATTTTTTTGGCCATGAGGCATGTGGGATCTTAGCTGCCTGATCAGGGATCGAACCTGCACCCCCTGCATTGGAAGGCAAAGTCTTAATCACTGGACTGCCAGGGAAGTCCCTATAAAATAGTATTCTTATAAAAATTCTCATGGGCTTCTCTCCATTTCTTGGTTTATCCAAGTATTCAAAATAAAAGGCAGATACTGTACCTGCGGTTTTGCAACATCTCAGCATCCCCTCTCAGAAGGTTAATCCAGCCATTACCCAAATTTTGTTCTCAGTTGAGCTTTCTACCCAATCTACCTAACTATCCATCCCCCACCAGCATCCTCTTGGGAGCGTTCCTCCGATTCTCCTCCACCATCGCTGGGTCCTATACCCATGGGATTACATCATTTCCCAAGGAACCAGCATCAGTCCATTCTTCCCAAATTCCTCTAAGTCCTTCTGTGTCTTCAACTCATTTTATTACCTGGACTGGTGGTTCCCCTATTATGTTTCCATTCTGTTCTGGGTTCACGTTTTAGACAGTACAGACTGTCAGGCTTTAAGTTCATGAACAAGAGAATTGAGATTAGATGTTCATGTGCTCAGAAACTCCTCCATTTAGCACTTTAGGGAAGATGTCCCCTGTGATGGAGTTCAAGAGTTAGAGGAGGTTCACCCTTATCCATGACTGTTGTGAGACAGCACTGTGATGATAAAGGGTGGTCAGCAGGACTTGTGTCTTCTTCCCCTTGTCTGTCATGGCTCCACTGAGAAATCTGAATTCCCATCACGGCAAAGATACAGCATAAAGGGGAACATCTGGGGATCTAGTTTGGTGGAAAGAGGGAGCGTTACAGCAATGCAGACTGCAGAACTGTACCAGCAAGAGCTCCTGGTGAAATATGGGCTCCTCTCATGCCTTAATTGAATCCTTTCTTAACAGCAGCAGTCAGTTGTTGCCATCAACAGCCTCAGGAAGTGCTTAACTTGCACATGAGAGCTTAGTGAGTGCAGGACAACAGAGTAAGCCCTGGCGTCTTTAGTCTGTTCAGGCTGCCATGACAAACTACCACAGACCAGATGGTTTAAAAAAACAAGCATTATGGCAGGCTGGGGGGGATAGGCAGGGAAGGAGAAGGTGAGAAGAACTGAGAGAGTAGCACTGAAACGTATGCATTCCAATGTGTAAAACTATTAGGTTGATGCAAAAGTAATTTCGGTTTTGCATTGTTGAACTTTGCCACTTGATATTGGAACACATTCTTAAATAAATGTGGTTCTGTAATTCAAAAAAGATGAAGAAAAGAACAAATTAAACCCAAAGTAAGGAGCAAAAAAACAAACAGACAAACATTAATTTCTCAGTGTCCTGGAGGCTAGGTAGTTTGAATTCAAGATGCTGGCACATTCTGTCTGATGAGAGCTCACTTCTGGTTAATAGGTGGCTATCTTCTTGCTGTGTCCTCTTGTGGAGGAAAGAGCAAGGAATTTCTCCGGGGTCTCTTTTATAAAGGCACTAATCCCATCCAGAGGACCCCACCCTCATGACTTAATTGTCTCCCCAAGGCCCCACCTCCTTGATGGTAATACCTTCACTTTGGTGGTTAGGATTTCAACATATGAATTTGGGAGGAACACAAACATTTGTCTATAGCTGGGGAATAAAAGATGAAATTTTTGCTCTGGGAGGACTTAAAAACATAACACACACATGTATTAGAACAGTATGATGTAGCAGCTCATGCTCCATGCCAAATTCTGCAAAGGAGAGCCTGGTTCTGGAGAGCTGGAGGGTTGGGGCAGTGTCAGCTTGAGAGAGCTGAACACCAGCTCACCCAAATGTTGTTTAAACTGAGCACTCCTTTCCTTTTTAACTTTTTATATTGGAGTATAGCCAATTAACAGGGCTTCCTTGGTGGCCCAGTGTAAAGAATCCTCAGGAGATGTTGGTTTGATCCCTGGGTTGGGAAGATCCCCTGCAGAAGGCAATGGCAACCCGCTCAAGTATTCTTGCCTGGGAAATCCCGGGGACAGAGGAACCTAGCAGGCTACAGTCCCTAGTGACTAAACAATAATAGCCAACTAACAATGTTGTGATAGTTTCAGGTGGACAGCAAAGGGACTCAGCCATACATACACATGCATCCTTTCTCCCTTGACTCCCCTCCCATCCATGCTGCCGCATAACGTTGAGCAGAGTTCCCTTTGCTATACAGTATAGGACCTTGCTGGTTATCCATTTTAATACAGCAACGTGTACCTGTACACCCCAAACTCCCTAACTATCCCTTCCTTATATCCCTCCCACCCAACCCACTGCAACCCTAAG
>SJYQ01000519.1:1269696-1411928 GCA_006410935.1 Redunca redunca | reverse complement strand
AGTTCACTCTATAGATCTGAGTCTCTTTTGTTGTCTCGCATACAGGGTCATCATCACCATCTTTCTAAATTCCATATATATGCGTTAGTATACTGTATTGGTGTTTTTCTTTCTGGCTTACTTCACTCTGTATAATCGGCTCCAGTTCCATCCATCTCCTTAAAACTGATTCAAATGTATTCTTTTTAATGGCTGAGTAATACTCCATTGTGTATAGATCTTAGTTTTTTGAATGTTGATTTTTAAGCCAGCTTTTTCATTCTCCTCTTTCACTGTCATCAAGATGCTCTGTAGTTCTTCCCTGCTTTCTGCTACGAGGGTGGTGTCATCTGCATATCTGAGGTTATTGATATTTCTCCCAGCAATCTTGATTCCAGCTTGGGCTCTGTCCAGCCTGGCATTTCGAATGATGTACTCTGTATATAAGTTAAATAAGCAGGGTGACAATATACACCCTTGACGTACTCCTTTCCCGATTTGGAACCAGTCTGTTGTTCCATGTTCAGTTCTAACTGTTGCTTCCTGACCTGCATACAGTTTTCCCAGGAGGCAAGTAAGGTGGTCTGGTATTCCCATCTCTCGAAGAATTTTCCACAGTTTGTTGTGATCACACAGTCAAAGGCTTTGGTGTAGTCAATAAAGCAGAAATAGATGTTTTTCTGAAACTCTTGCTTTTTCTATGATTCAACAGATGTGGCAATTTAATCTCTGGTTTCTCTGCCTTTTCTAAATCCAACTTGAACATCTGGAAGTTCATAGTTCATGTACTGTTGAAGCCTGGCTTGGAGAATGTTGAGCATTACTTTGCTAGCATGTGAGATGGGTGCAACTGTGTGGTAGTTTGGACATTCTTTGGCATTGCCTTTCTTTGGGATTGGAATGTGTTGTTATGAGAGTTAATAATATATATCTAAAGCATTTAGACAAGTGCTGGCACACATTAAACATGATAAAAGTAGGGGGAAGGGTGTGGGATGAATTGGGAGATTGGGACTCCTACATATACTCTATTGACACTATGTGTGAAATCAATAACTAGTGAGAACCTACTGTATATAGCTCAGGGAACTCTGCTCAGTGCTCTGTGGTGACCTAAATGGGAAGGAAATCCAAAAAGAGGGGATATTTGTATACGTATAGCTGATCCACTTTGCTGTGCAGCAGAAACTAACACAACATTGCAAAGCAACTACACTCCGATAAAATGAAAAACACAATAAAAGTAGTGGTTATTATCATTGTTATTATAGCAATACTACCCTTGGTGGCTCAGATGGTAAAGAATCTGCCTGCAATGCAGGAGACACAGGAGTTGCAGATTCGATCCCTGGGTCAGGAAGATCCCCTGGAGAAGGGAATAGTAACTTCCCTTCTCCACTCCAGTATTCTTGCCTGGAGAATCCCATGGACAGAGGAGCCTGGTGGGTTAGTCTATGGGGTTGCAAAGAGTCAGGAACGACTGAGTGACTAACACATAAAACACGGTATTACCGCTACTATCAGTATTGTTACTCTTGCCTTTTCTTGTTTTCTTTGCACTCAGTTAAGCTGGATAATATAAACTGAGAGTCAGAAAAACTTGGGTTTAGCCCCATTTCCTCCACTAACACCCTGTGATCGTGGAAAAAAATGACTTTGCCATCTGAACCTTTGTACACTCATTTATAAAATGAGCAGGTTGGACTAGATCAATGTTTCTCAAACTTTGACTGTTACCTGCATTAACAAATATATTTCACATGACAAGTAGTTCACACATATATTCATAACAGAAATAATCTTAAATGTGTGATGAATACTGATGACTTTCTATTCTATTCTGTCCATTTAGCAAAAGATGGTCACAACCCATATTTTTTTTATGATCCACAAATGGGGTACAAACCTAAATCTGAAAAACAGTTGGTTAGAGGAGAGTTCTGTTGGTCTATGTGTCTTTCAAACATTCTACAAGAGTTATATTCTTTTCAGTATAAGGGCTTCCCTGATGCCTCAAAGTAAAGAATCCACCTGCAAGGCAAGAGATGCAGGAGCTGTGGGTTCGATCCCTAGGTCAGTGATATACCCTGGAAGAGGATATGGCAGCCCACTCCAGTATTCTTGCATGGGAAATCCCATGGACAGAGGAACCTGGCAGGTTACATGGGGTCACAAGGAGTGGGACGTGACCGAGCACTTCAGTATATGGATTTTGAGAGAAAATTTCTGAGTTCAAGTCCAGGCTGTGTCTCTGAATGTATCTATAATCTTAAGGAAAATCATTTATCCTTTCAAATCCTCAGTTTCCTCTACTATCAAATAGGATAACAATGGTACCTCCCCACTAGGACTGTTGTGAAGATGAAATTAATTCATGCATGAAAACTCTTAGTGTCCGGCACATAGAAAGTGATCAATAAATATTAGATATGATTTTGGTTTTACTATTATCATCATCATCATTCTTGGAACAAGCAGAGGGATTTTGCTGTCAGAATAGCGAAGGATTAGAAACCTCTTCATTTTGCCTGTGCACCCAGTGGCTTTGTGTAGAAACAGAGGGAACGAGGCGTGCCCAGTGCCATGGGAGGCGATGTGCTCAGAGCCCACACGGTTTCAATAAACTCACTGGGGTAGGAAGCCTGGAGCCCCTGAGAGACCCTGGACTTGCAGAGGCAATGATGGGGTCAGGATGCCGAGAAACAGAACAATGTCTTCAGCAGTGCGGGCGAGCCAGCTCCGCAGTGCCACTTGGGAGCTGAGCCTTGGAAGGGGTCTCAGGGGGATGCCTGGAACACCCTCCCTCCCAGGGCAGAAACCTCCCTCCTGACTCCCAGATGGAGGAGGCAGTGTGCTTTTAAGAACAGCCATGGACAGAGCCACCACAGCTCCTGCTCTTACGGACAGGAGCCACAATCCTAGTCACCCTCGACTGTCCCATACTCGCTGTTTCTCATTTCTCTGGCAGGAACAATTCACAATGAGGCCCTTCCCTCACCCTCACGATTCTTCTTCAGTGAGTTGAAAACACCAGGCTCAGCAAGCCCCATTCCTTCAACAGTCATTCATGAGACCTGGTTTGCAGACCTCTGTGAGATTCCTCGGTCTTGCACATTATAAGTTACAGTTTATGTGCCTGCTGCAACCCACTCCAGTGTTCTTGCCTGGAGAATCCCAGGGACGGGGGAGCCTGGTGGGCTGCCGTCTATGGGGTCGCACAGAGTCGGACACGACTGAAGCGACTTAGCAGCAGCAGCAGCAGCAGAAGCTTCCCTTCTAGGACTTCCCAGGTGGTGCTAGTGGTAAAGAACCCACCTGCCAATGCAGGAGACATAGGAGACATGGATTTGATCCCTGGCTTGGGAAGATCCCCTGGAGAAGGGAATGGCAACCCACTCCAGGATTTTTGCCCGGAGAAGGCCATGGACAGAGGAGCCTGGTGGGCTACAGTCCATGGGGTCACAAAGAGTCAGACATGACTGAAGTGACTTAACATCATCTTGAGCATCCCCTTTTAGTCCAAAAGAAAGCTCTTTCACGATAAGGCACTGTGTCTTGTCTTTGCATTCCCAGTGCCTAATGTAATACCCTGCACACACAGTAGGTGCTCATTTAATGTGTGGCCTATATTGAATACCTCAATTTAATGGCCATCCTCCCAACATGCATGCATGCTCAGTTGTTCAGCCATGTCTGACTCTTTGAGACCCCTGGACTGTAGCCTGCCAGGCTCCTCTGTCCATGGGATTTCCCAGGCAAGAATACTGGAGGGGGTTGTTATTTCCTTCTCCAGGGATTAAACTCGTGTCTCTTGTGTCTCCTGCACTGGCAGGTGGATTCTTTACCACTAATGCCAGCTGGAAATACCACAGGTTTTAGTGGTAAACAGAACTAGACACGGGACTCCTGGTCTGGTCTGGCCAGGACTGGGTGTGCTGGGCTGTGACCAACATTGTTTTTGTTTTGGCCATACCACATGGCATTTGGGATCTTAGTTCCTTGACCAGCGATCGAACCCGTGCCCCTTGTGGAAGCTCGGATTCCTAACCCCTGGACTGCCAGGGAATTCCCAGATCACCTTTGATCTGGACCCTCTGTGTATGCTGATGTAGCCTAAATTTGCATGAACCTTCCTGGCAGTGACTCACTGTAACACGTGACACCACCTCCAAGTGATGGAGTGCTGGGCAGTCATGAATAATCAGGTGCTCTGCCCACCCACCCCAAGCCCAGATTTCTCTAAAAAGAAACACTGGCTCCTGGGGGCTCCTCCATCCCACATCAGTACAACTGGCTTTTGGTGGCTTTGTTGTTGCCTTTACTTAAACACAGATCTTGTTAGTGATCCCAGTTCAATGTCATCACGCTGCTTTCTGCCAAGTGTTGGAGCCTGTTGGATGAGTTTGAATCTGGAGTCAGACATCTGTCACTGAACTTTGCCTTTCAGCAGTGTGTCATCAGTCATTTCTGGGCCAGCATCCCAAGCCGCTCCCCTCCCTACAGCCTGCCGCCACGTGGATGGCTCCCAGGAAGACAGGACCCAAGGCATGCCAGCCCAGGCACACGAGCTGCTGTCCCGTGAGGTGAGGCAGGGAACACCTCACAGACCCCCACCAACCTTCAGCCTTAAACCTAAACCTTCCCCTCCTGAGAGACCACCTTTCTCCTTCATCACACCTTGGGCTTCCTACCTTCTCACGCCATCAGGGCTCCCCTGAAAGTACTCCAGCCTCATCTTAGCTCCAGGGCAGAAGGATAAAAAGGAGGAAGAGATATGACATCCTACAGCTCCACACAAGATTCCACTGGATGAGGGAACTTTATGTCTCTCTGACTCTGATGGAGGCTAACCATCCCTGAGATGAGAAAAGTGGGCCCCCAGGAAGGTCACCTACAAATTTGACAATATGCTCTCTTGGTCTTTAGTCAAATTGTTACAAAAATTGGATGGGATAGGGCAGAGGACCTGTCTCAGCTACATCCCCCAGACGCCTTCTAGATGAAGTGCCAAATCCAGCCACTGCCTGTTTTTGTCAATAAAGTTTTATTGGCACACAGTTACACCCATTAATTTATGTCTTATCTACAGATGCTTTTGTGCTACCAGGGCAGAGTTGAATGGTTATTTCAGAGACCAGGGGTTTCCCCGATGGCTCAGCAGGAGACCCAGATTCAGTACGTGGGTTGGAAAGATGCCCTGGAGAAGAAAATGACAACCCACTCCGGTCTTCTTGTCTGGGAAATCCCATGGACAGAGGAGCCTGGTGGGCTACAGTCCATGGGGTCACAGGAGTCAGACATGACTGAGTACAGCAACAACAGAGACTAGATTGCCTGCAAAGCTAAAGATAATTGCTCCCTGGCCCTTTACAAAAGTTTGCCGACCCCTCCCCGGGCTTGTCCTGACCACTAGCAAACCTTTCATTGTTTGCTTCTGGGTCGTGCTTCATGGTTTTCAAAGAATTTTCACATATGCTTTGTCATCTAATCCTTCGAATAACTGAAGGACTCCAGAAAACAGTTCTCAGTATCTGGATGAGGAACCAAGCTCAGGGCAGTTGCCTGTGGACTCCTGCCAGGCAGCAGGAACGTGGACCAGGACAGCAGACATGGGTGAATCTGGGACTGCTCTCACCCCAGACGGCAGCTTGTGGCACCATCTACTGCTCAGCGTCCAAGTGCACAGGGGCTAGAGGTAGACTGCCAGGGTATCGGTCTTGGCTTTGCCATGTACTGTGTGACCTTGGGCAGGTTGTTCAAGCTTCCTGAGTCTTAGTGTCCCCGTCTATAGAGTGGCAGTAGTAACACTCACTTAACAGTGCTGTGGTGAGGCTTATGTTAATCCAGCCATATAAACTGCTTACACTAGCGTATGGCATGTAGTTATGAGTAAATATCACCAGTTCTGTTAAATGATTCTAATCAAGAATAACGCCCATCAGCTGGGGAATTCCCTGGTGATCCAGTGTTTAAGACTTGAGCTGTCATTTCCCAGGGCCCAGCTTCAATCCCTGGCCTGGGAACTAAGATCCCATAAGCCGCAGAGTGTGGCCAAAAACCAACCAACCAACCAAAACCAAATAAAAAAAACCTCCCATCAACTGTACCACAATCCAGCCCTCACTCCACATGGTTCTGGAGAAGACTCCTGAGAGTCCCTTGGACAGCAAGGAGATCAAACCAGTCAATCCTAAAGGAAATCATCCCTGAATATTCACTGGAAGGACTGAAACTCCAGTATTTTGGTCATCTGATGAGAACAGCTGACTCAATGGAAGAGTCCTTGATGCTGGGAAAGATTGAAGGCAGAAGGAGAAGACGGTCTCAGAGGATGAGATGACTGGATGACCTCACTGGTGCAATGGACATGAACTTGGGCAAACTTCAGGAGATGGTGAAGGACAGAGAGGCCTGGTGTGCTGCAGTTCATGGGGTCCCAAAGAGTCAGACATGACTGGGCGACCGAACAACAACAATACAGAAAGTATTGAGAGAGACTTGTGAATTGTTTTGATTTCTGTCCCAGAAGCCAGGATTGGAGGAAACTTTAGAGGCACCGTAACACAGCAGCCAGGTCTTGCTAAGAAAAGAGCTTACTTATTTAAGCAAATAAGCTTGCTTGAGTAAGACTACTGCTTCCTTCTCGGAGAAGGCAATGGCAGCCCACTCCAGTGCTCTTGCCTGGAAAATCCCATGGATGGAGCAGCCTGGTGGGCTGCAGTCCATGGGGTCGCTAAGAGTCGGACACGACTGAGCGACTTCACTTTGACTTTTCACTTTCATGCATTGGAGAAGGAAATGGCAACCCACTCCAGTGTTCTTGCCTGGAGAATCTCAGGGATGGTGGAGCCTGGCGGGCTGCCATCTATGAGGTCACACAGAGTCGGACACGGCTGAAGTGACTTAGCAGCAGCAGCAGCAGCAGCAGCAGCATTGCTTCCTTCTGCAGCTTTTAACCCCCTCTTCATGGCTCAGTATTTGCACCTGTGGAGCCTAACTTTCCGTCTGCTTTCTGGTTCTATCTTCTGCTGTGCGTGCCCTGAGTTATCACATAGATCTCATCACTAATTGATGACTAGGAGAGTGGTCTTGGATTGAAGCTGAGCCACTATCTCTTGTTCTCTGCACTTTTGGAGAAAAGTTATAAACTTTGGGAATTTTTTGCAATGATTCTAGGCATTATGCCTCATCTGCTCCTGCCCAGGGGCCTGGAGCCCTCTGGCATCAAATCCAAAACAACAAACGCTAGTTCAGTGCCAACAGCATGCCTGAGCACTGTGTTAGACACAGCAAGAGGTCAAGAGGGATGAGCAGAGGCACTGGCCATGAAGACCGTACCAGCAAGAGCAGATGTGCACAGATAAACTGTAAAACACAGCATAGGGCAAAGAACAAAAGTTTTGGAACCAGGCAAACCTGAGTTCAAATATCAGTTGATCATTTATGAGTTGTGATCTGGGAAAATTATTTAAACCTCATTAAAAAAAACAACACTAAATTGGGGGTAATAATGATCACTTGACTGCAGGCATGGAATTAAAAGACACTTGCTCCTTGGAAGAAACGCTATGACCAACCTAAACACCCTATTAAAAAGCAGAGATGTTACTTTGCCAACAAAGGTCCATATAGTCAAAGCCATGGTTTTTCCAGTAGTCATGTATGGATGTATATGGATGTGAAAGTTGGACCTTAAAGAAGGCTGAACGCAGAAGAATTGATGCTTTTGAACTGTGATGTTGGAGAAGACTCTTGAGAGTCTCTAGGACTGCAATGAAATCAAACCAGTCCATCCTAAAGGAAATCGGTCCTGAATATTTCATTGGAAGGACTGATGCTGAAGCTGAAACTCCAATACTTTGGCCACCTGATGTGAAGAACTGACTCATTGGAAAAGACCCTGATGCTGGAAAGATTGAAGGCAGGAGGAGAAGGGGATGACAGAGGATGAGATGGCTGGAGGGCATCACTGACTCAATGAGTTTGAGCAAGTTCCAGGAGATGGTGAAGGACAAGGAAGCCTGGCGCACTGCAGTCCATGGGGTTGCAAAGAGTTGTTTGAGACTGAGCGACTGAACAGCAACCAGTGCTATGAGGATTCAGTGAAATAACACATAAAGTGTCTTGCATGATTGATCCTGGTTTAGGGGCTCCATGCTATTGTCTCTAAGAAATCCCTCAGAGCTGGGAAACTGAGTTTTTTGGCCCCAGCTGTCCTTCCAGCTGAGCAGCCCAGCATGGTCTGATGGCCGGCAGGCATCTCTGTGCTCCTTTGTGAGATCGTTCTGGGAGCAAACCAAAGTATGCAAGGAACTGGGGCAGTGTGTGTGCTCAGTCACTCAGTCATGTATGACTCTCTGAGGCTCCATGGAACCCGCCAGGCTTCTCTGTCCATGGGATTTCCTAGGCAAGAACACTGGAGTGGGTTGCCATTTCCTCCTCCAAGCGATCTTCCCAACCCAAGGATCGAACCCCCATCTCCTGCACTGGCGGGCGGGTTCTTAACCACTGAACCATCTGGGAAGCCTGTAATTAGGGCAGAGGGTGGGGTACGTCCCCTTTGTGTGTTGTCGGCTCACCCTGCTGGGGTGGTCTCATTCTGCAGCCTCCTCTCCTCGGGAAATCCCTTAAGAAAGGCAGGTTGGGCTCTGCTCCAGCTTAGGGCACATGGGTGGTCTCTCCCAGTAGTCCCTCACCACACTCCTCTCTGATGAGAGCATCACTCAGGGCTCAGCTGTCATTCTGGGGGCTACCTGGAGGCAGTTCTCCTTTTCTCAAGATCTCTCTATGTGGGGTCTTTGGAATCTCCACCCTGACTTAGCACCTTCATGAACATGGAGGAGGGCAGCGAAGGTGTCTGAAGTGACTTCTAGGAGGTGATGGTGCCAGTTCCGAGGGCAGAGTAGTCGGGAATCCTTCAGAGTCCTGGCCATGCTGAGTCACCCTGGGAGGGATTCCTTCTACAAAGTGCTTTGTTTCTCTTTCTTGCTGTTGTCAACGACAACAGGGTCTGGCCAGTTATCCTCGGACTAACAGACTAATGTTTCAGCATATTATCTGCCAGGGTTTTGGAAAAAACACATCTTTCTGGGAGGAATGGGGGAAAGGCGTCTCTGGTTTTACCAATTAACACCTGTCTCCTGGCCATTAGCAGCCCTGGAGGCTGAATAAACAAGCAGATTGCCTTGGGGAAATCAATGCCCTTTCAGGATCTATAAAAGCAGTGAGTACCCTTTGGCTCCGAAATCTACTGCTTGACTCAGTGCAGTGATTTCAAAGGAAAACAGCAGGTGTCCAGAAGTCCTAGTATGTTATCCAGCATCACTCAAAACTAGAGAAAACTTGAACGTCCAACCTTAAGGGATTGTTTCGCTAAATGACTGTAAATCAACACAAAGGAATAGTACACAGCCATTTCGAATGATAACTATGAAGCAACACAGAGAAGTGTTTATGGAATTGTGTGTCAAGGGAGAAAAGACTGCCCCGTTGCGTGTGTAGGCTCTAGTGCGATTGGGCAAGTAGATGTGTGTATGAAAGGGTGGAAGGGAACTTGGAAGAACGAAAACAACTGTGGTAGAGCAAGACTTATTGGTACACATTCTTTCTCAATTTCCTCTAATGTTGTTGGTGATTTAATAAAACCACCCTTTAAAAAAGCCACGGGAATCCTGTGACCCCGGGAACACAACACCCAGCTCCCAGCGTCCTTTTATTGTTGTTTAGTTGCTAAGTTGTATCTGACTCTTTTGTAACCCCATGAGATTTCCCAGGCAAGAATACTGGAGTGGGTTGCCATTTCCTTCTCCAGGGGATCTTCCTGAACCAGGGATCAAACCTGTGTCTCGTGCATTGGCAGGCAGGTTCTTTACTGCTGAGCCACCTGGGATGATTAGGACAGAGGAAAATTTTCTGCACAGGCCAGAGAGAGAAGCGGTGGCTCTGGGTGGGTTAGTTTGTATTGGGTTGGGCTCTTACTATCACCTCCAAGGAGGCTACCCAGGGAGGGGCTGTCTCTTCCCAGCCAGGAAGAGATGTCAGAACATTGAAATATATAGAAAATTAAACACATAGACAATATGCAGCCTCCCATGGGGAAGAGGAAGGACCTGGCTTCCTTGGTCTCAGCTCATGTACACCAGTGCAGTGTCCCCAGGGATGGGGGGCAGCACTGGTGGGGGGCACTCACGTTCTAGGTTGGGCTCCGTCTTCGGTCTCTCCTGGGCAAGTCAGCAGCCCCCCTTGGAGGACAGGTCTCCACACCATGGTCCAGCCCCTGGCGCTTGGTCTTAACACCACCACTAGCTGTATGGCCAGGGCGGGGGCAGGGGCAGGCCTTGCCCTGGGGAGCCTGGAAACCTGATCCTTTGGTTCATCAGTGATTATCAGCTGTTGGCTACCTAGAAAACCTATTTCTACACTCGAGGCTCTTTAGAGGTTATATTGTGGTCTCCAGGTTGATCATGTCTGGACTAGACCTTCGACATCTTACCAGCTCAGAAAAGTTCCCCTGATCCCATGACTGTACCCCCTTTGCATCCACTTAGCCCATCTTTCCCCTCACTCTTGTATTAAGGCTGCTGGTTTCTGTCACTCACCACTAAACCATGACCTGTGAGGGCCACATGTGAATACCTTTGAATCAAGCACACTAGATTTTGAAGTTACACAGACTTGGACTCTAGTCCCAATCTGTTCTTTTTCACTCTGTGACTTCTGGCAAATTACTTAACCTCTTTGAGCTGCAGTTTGCTTCTTAGTGAGTGGTGATCCTCATGCCATCCTCTGAGTAATGTGGTGACCCTTGGATTGAGGCAGTGTATTGAAGCACCCACCATTTCTCTTGGGAAGGAATCCCAGTACACCATACATTATGGTAATTCTTGGCACGGCCCACATCATAAGCTATTTAGGTCATACTAACCTATTTTTTTCTCTTAGAGCTGAGCGCTCAAATAGGTATTTTGTAAGAGATCTAAGTGGGGTTGATTGAGTGGGTATATCCAGGGTATCTCTTATATTCCAGGGAAAGAGTCAGCATCAGTGTTTTGGGCGTTGCTGAGATGGATGAAGTTATCACCACTTTGAGACCCAGGCTCCTGGCTTGGAGCCCCTGCCCTGCCCCCATACTTTAGAGAGCCCCCTCCATCCCTCTGCGGACCACATCACTTCCCACAAGGCGAGGAATCCTGGGGACCAAGAGAACGTGACCACCTGGAGCCCTTAACTTGTCCCCCTTGGTTTCTGCACCAAGGACCTGGCACTGAGAAATTTCCTGCCCTGAAGGCCCAGATCTCTTCCAGGGCTTTTGGACCATTTGCTGAGGGCAAATCACATTGCTGGCCAGAGGGTGGCAAAGCCGGAGCTGTTTGCAGGTGTTGAGGGCATGGGAGGGTGGAATCAGGGTGTCGGGGTGTCCCCAGGCATGGGCGTGAGGCACACTGTGGTACAGGGCCGCTTGGGGGTGGGAGGGTGAGGGTCCCCTCACTAGACGGGGCCCTGGACCAGGTTCTGGGAAGGCGTACATGTTCTCTGGCTGTTGTCAAATCCCAGGCGTGGGTGAGTTAATGGCTACGAATGTGCGGGTGTCACTGCCTCAGACCCCAAGGTTGCCTCCACTTGGCAGTGGCCGTGTGCTAAGCCCAGCCACTTCTTGGGGGCTCTGGACCTCTGCTGGCCGCAGGGACTCTGCTCAGAGACAGTGGGAGCAGGATGAGGCAGGGGGAGATGCTCTCAGCCCAGGCCTCGCAGGGAGGAAGGGTACTCAGAGAGCCACCCGTTCTCCCTGTGCCTTCCAGGGCTCTGCTGGGGGCCCTGCTGATGCCCTCAGGCTTGCGCAGGACCAGCCTGCTGGCCCAGCTCTTGTTCTTTCAATGGCAGCTCTGCTGCCCTCAGCTGGGGCAGTGTCTACCCGCCACCGCCCCCCATCCCTCTGCAGGAGCCGTGCCTGTGCCCACCAGCCGTCTTCACCAGGCCGCCTGCCGAGGAGGGTGCAGACCCAAAGCACTGCCAGGCTTCAGGCAGGTGGCTCCCCTCTGGCTCCAGTCCCGGTGAGCATAATAACTGGTTTCTCCTGTGACGAGCTCTTAAAGGGCTGTGGTCAACGCGGAAGCGGGTGATGATTTATTGCCTCTATGCTGCCCTCTTTTTGCCTTCTTTGCTCTCTGAGTCACGTGGCAACTACGGCCTGATGCCCAGATACCCAGTTTGTGGTGCCCGAAGCCCCCGCCTCCCCACAGGGCAGCTGCCACCCTCACCACCACAGCCGCCACCGCATCACCATCACGTTCTATTTTACATCCACCATTTCACTTGGTGAGGTGAATATCGTCCCCATTTATAGATGAGAAAACTGACGCTCATGAGATTGCTGGTTCCCACAGGTGACTGTTTCCATTAAGTTTATTATTTATTTATGTATTTATTTTTTACTGCGATGCGCAGCGTGGGGGGCCTTAGTTCCCCGACCAGGGATCGAACCCACGTCCCCTGCATTGGAAGGCGGAGTCTTAACCACTGGACCACTGGGGAAGTACCTTCATTAAGTTTAATTGGCACCTGTGGCAGGAGTCAGAGCTGGGCTCAGCCTGGGGTTTCCCAACCAAGAGCTGGTTCTACATACCCGTGCGACCTCCGCGTGGTTTCTACCCGCCCCCAGTGAGGGGAGGAAGCTCAGCTTGGAAGCAGAGTTCTGTCCACAGCTTAGGTCTCCCTGAACTCACCATGGCGTCCCCACTGCTCACAGCCTCTGGGTAAGAAGTAGATAGAGAAACGGAGGCATCTGGTTATGAAGGGCAAGGAGGATGGGTTTTCACAAAGAAGGCTATTTCCAAGTCAATCCACAGTTCCATCCATTTGAAACTGTTCCCATAGCCTGGCCATCCAGGGTTGTTGGTTTTTTTTTTTAATAACATCTGCTTTTTTAGCACACATTATACAAACAGATCCACAGAACGGGTTGTAACGTATTATAAATGACAGTAAAAAGCATGAACTCTCGAGGATGAATTTTAAAATTTTCTTGATAACACAGAGGGTGATGGAGACATTCCTGTTCCTTTCTGCATCCCACTGCTTTTGATTTAACTAGGCGTTTGGACTGGAATAGTTGTTTTTTTTCCCCCCCTCTCAATCTTGGAAAATGTCTCACAGCTGTAGCCGCCTGCTCTCAGCTGTTTGTTTTTCTTCCTTGGAGAGGGACTTGGGAAGGTTACCCACCAAACCCCAGGGAAAAAGGCAGTTTGAAGGCGCACCAACCCAGAACACGTGAGGCCTAGGCTACACTTTGTATCCCAGTGAGCAGAAAAGCTGCCCCGGGGTCCTGACCGCCCTCAGAGTGGGGCTGGCTGCAGGCCCCTCCTCCTTTACATTTGATGGCAGAGAAAGTGGGGGAAGGGGAGAAGGTTCCAGCCTACAGGCCCCAGGCCAGGCCCTGAAACTTCAGTTGTAAAAGCTGAGCTGGGGCTGCATCAGTGGCTCCCAGTCGGCCCATTTATCATCTGGCCTTGGGTGGGTCTGACCAGAGCCTGAGTAATGTTTGCCTGGGGCGCGTGTGTGGACCCAGCGGGACACGCCCCTCAGCCCCACCCTCACCCCAGGGGACAGGTCCCCAGACCCAGCGGAGGCTTCTTCCATCTTCCTGCCCCCACCCCACCCCAGCTCCTCTCTTTAGTTTCCCTTAAGAATTTTTTTTTAAATTGTGGTAAAATAGACCTAAAGTAAAACTTAGCATCTCAACCATTTTAAAGTGTATGGTTCAGTGCCATTAAGTACATCCACATTGTTGTACAACCAGCTCTACCATCCATCTCCAGATTTCTTCTCAAACTGAAACTCTGTAGCCTTGAAACATCAACTATCCATTTCCCCTACCCCTTGCCCCTGGCTCCCACCCTTCTATTTGACTATTCTAGGGACCTGGGGTCGCTAAGAGTTGGATAGGACTGAGCAACTTCGCTTTCACTTTTCACTTTCATGCATTGGAGAAGGAACTGGCAACCCACTCCAGTGTTCTTGCCTGGAGAACCCCAGGAATGGGGAAGCCTGGTGGGCTGCCATCTATGGGGTCGCACAGAGTCAGACACGACTGAAGCAACTTAGCAGCAGCAGGGACCTCATATATGTGAGATCTACAGTATTTGTCCTGTTGTGACTGGCTGATTTCACTTAGCGTAGTTAATATCCTCAAGTTTCATCCATTTTATAGCATATGATAGGACTGCCTTCCTTTTTTAAGGCTGAGTAATATTCCTTTGTGTGTGTCTATATATTTTGATGCTGGGAAAGATTGAAGGCAATAGAAGGGAGCAACAGAGGATGAGATGGTTGGATGGCATCACTGATACAATGGATATGAGTTTGAGCAAACTCCAGGAGACAGGGAGGGCAGGAAAGCCTGGTGTGTTGCAGTCCATAGGGCTGCATAGAGTCAGACACAACTTAGCCACTGAACAACAAATATTCCTTTGTGTGTGTCTGTATATACCTTGCTTTCTGTTTATCCATTCACCTATCAGTGGATACTTGCTGCTGCTGCTGCTAAGTTGCTTCAGTCCTGTCCGACTGTGCAACCCCATAGACAGCAGCCCACCAGGCTCCCCTGTCCCTGGGATTCTCCAGGCAAGAACACTGGAGTGGGTTGCCATTTCCTTCTCCAATGCATGAAAGTGAAAAGTGAAAGTGAAGTCGCTCAGTTGTGTCCGACTCTTAGCGACCCCATGGACTGCAGCCTACCAGGCTCCTCCGTCCATGGGATTTTCCAGGCAAGAGTACTGGAGTGGGGTGGATACTTGAGCTGCTTCCAACTTTTGGCTGCTGCAAGTAAAGAGTATGGGTGTGCAGATAACCATTCAAGTCTCTGTTTTCAGTTCTGTTGGGGGTGTCCCCCTAAGTAGAAATGGCTTACCATTTGGATTTTTGCACTTGAAATTTCCATAAGACAGTCTGACCACCTGAGACCTCTGTTTGCTGGGAGAGACAGCAGAGATTGAAGGAAATTTGAGAAGAAAACCAAAAGCCACAGAGATAATAAACTTTCATCCTCCCACATCTCTCAGCACAATGATGTCACTGAAATAGAAATGGGACAGAGTTGTTATTAGAAATGCAGACTGCCAAGGCTCAGTGTGTGTAAGTCACTCAGTCATGTCTGACTCTTTGTGACCCCACAAACTGTAGCCCACCAGGCTTCCTCTGTCCATGGGATTCTCCAGGCAAGAATACTGGATGGGTTGCCATGCCCTCCTCCAAGGGGTCTTGAACCCAGGTCTCCTGCAGTGCAGGCGGATTCTTTACTATCTGAGCAACCAGGGAAGCCAGGGTTCATCCCATCCCCAGAAGAGTGACTTGTGTGCTTCTGATTTGCAGCGAGTCTTAGAGCCATTGCCTGTGGACATTCCACTTACCGGGCTGAAGATGGTTAAAAGGACCTCGTGAGATCCTCTGTGGTCCTGGGCACACTTGGAGTGTGGCTAACCGCCAGTCTGCCACACCCGGTGTACTGATTGCCAGATCCTTAGCCCTAGCAGCCCGAACCCTCCCTGATTGGGTTGTCTGCAACAATCAGTTCAGGCTGCCATAACAAAATACTGCAGATCGGGTAGGTTAAACAACAAAATTTTATTGTCTCATGGCTCTGGAGACTGGAAGTCCAGGGTTAAGGTGATAGAAGGGTTGGTTTCTCTTGAGTCCTCTCTCCTTGGCTTGTAGACCACTCCCCTCTTGCTGCCTTTTGAACATTTTTAATTGTTTTTTTAAATTAGTGAGTTCATCCTGACTGCCTTCACTTCTGCGTGGACTTTTCTCTAGCTGCCGTGAGCGGGGTGCGGGCGGGGCGCTTTGCTCTTTAGTTGCCGTTCGAGCACTTCTCATTGTGGCTGCTTCTCTTGGTGCAGAGCACAGGCTCTAAGGTATGTGGGCTTCAACAGCTACGGCTCCCAGGCTCAATAGCTGTTGAGCTTAATAATTGCTCTTCGCTAATGTGTGATCTTCCCGGACCAGGGATCAAACGTGCATCTCCTGCGTTGGCAGGCAGATTTTTTTTTTTACCACTGAGCCACCAGGGAAGCCCCTCTTGGTGCCGTTTGACAAGGTCCTATGCCCCTGGTCTCTTTCTTCTTATGAGGACACAAGCCAAATTGGATCCAGGTTCCACCCTCATGGCCTCATTTGAGCTTACCTCTTTACAAACCTTACCTCCAAATACAGCTAACATTTTAAGGTACCGGGAGTTAGGACTGCAACACATGAATTTGGGGGGCAGGGACACGATTTAGCCTATAGCACAATCCTTCCCTCCTTTATTCAATAGATGATTGTTTTATCTCATTTTTTTTTTTTTAGGGAAACACATGAAGTATTTATTAGGGGGGAAAATAGTACAATACATGTGGTTAGACACATGGGCAGACTCAGAGAGAGAGAGAGTGGTATCCTTGGGGCAGTCTGAGTCACTTTTATGGGGCATTTCTTCCGGGTTTCCTCTGGCTGATCGTTTTAAGTTGTCTGGTTCAGAGTCCGTATTTGGTATACCTCAGTGTCTTCCCGTATGTGTGTGCTCATCAATAGATGATCATTTAAAAAAATTTTACTTTGCTCAAACATAACAATACCATCAGAAAACAGGATAAAAATAACTCACAATTCTACCACAAAAAAATCAATTATTTTTAAGCATCCCAGTTTTGATCCTTAGGTATGTGTGTGTAGATGCTTAATTTTAAAGCAGGTGCATTTCCCACGTTGTTGCATGATAGACCTCAGAACTGTCATTTTTAGGTCACCATCAAAGTCCACCTGGTGGATATACAACTAGGAAATTATTCCTAAATGGATCAGTCGCAACTTTCCCCAGTTTTTCACTCCTACAAATAAGAATACAATGAATTTCTTTGTGCTACTCCATTTCCCTTCTTTTGGACTGTTCCTCAGGGTAAATTCCCAAGTGTGAGATTATTGGACAAAGGATGTGAACATTTTTGTGGCTCTTGATACATTTTGCCAAATTGTTTTCCAAAAGTATTTGACACTGTCATCAGCAGTGTATAAACACACAAGATTTCACCCGATTCTTGCCAGCATGATGTAGCACTGTCCCATTATTTTTAGAGAGCTTTCATTTTATTTTGCATTTCTTTGATAATGAATCATCTCATAAAGTTTTTTTTATATATTCGATTATTAACTGTATCATCTCTTAAGAAACTGCCTCTTTAAGGCTTTTGCTAGCTTACCTATGTGGCTAAATAAGTATCTACTACATGCTCCTGGGGGACTAGGGAAGTTTAAGGCTTAGTTCTTACCTTCCAGAAGCCTAAAATCAGCAATCACACTTATTTAGTCATTGCTGATTTCTTTGTACTCAGTCCACTGCTTTGCACATTTTCTGTGTTCAATAAAAATTTTGTTGCATGTAGTTTAATCCCAGATAACATGTTTATTTTTTTGCAGTTCAGAGATCTGTTTTCCATTCAAAGAAATGCAGGCTCTGAATCCAAAAGGAGTCTGAATCCCAGAGAGATAGCCTGGACCTGATAATCTTACATGCGTAAGGGTGGGGTCCTGTGCTCCAGCATAGGGAAGGTGTGCTTGACAGTAATTTTAGAGCAAGATTCAGGGTTGGAGGTTGGCAGAATGAGTAACTGTGTGATACAGCTGCTCATCAAAAGCTATCGCAATCAAAGCCATATTAATAGAGGTGCAGTGTGTAGAATAAGGGAGCCGACAGTCCCGTCTAGACAGCTCCTCGGTGTTTGTCATTTTTTTTTCGCTTTTCAGTTTTTCATTTTGAAAATCATTTTAAACCTACATTGTATTATGAGTGTCTATGTACCCTTCACCTTGGTCCATCAATTGTTAACATGTTGCTGCTTTTCATTCTCTCTCCCATCCTCTCTCATTGTTATTACTATTTTTTTTTATTGTGGAACCATTTGAAAGTAAGTTGTAAACTTCACCCCTAAATACTTCCATATGAATTTCCAAGAACAAGGAAGTTTTCTTATATCACCACTTAAGAGGTTTTACATTTAGAAATTTAGTATAGGAACAGTACAATCATAAATATATAGTCCATAATTAACTTTCTTCAATTGCTCCAGTAGCTGAAGCTCTAATACTTTGGTCACTTGATGTGAAGAGCCACCTCACTGGAAAAGACCCTGATGCTGGGAAAGATTGAGAGCAGGAGGAGAAGGGGGCAACAGAGAATGAGATGGTTGGATGGCATCATTGAATTAATGGACATGAGTTTGAGCAAACCCTGGGAGATAGTGAAGAACAGGGAAGCCTGGCGTGCTGCAGTCTATGGGGTCTCAGAGAGTCGGACACCACTTAGCGACTGAACAACATCCTTTATAGCAATTTTTTAAACCTACTGCAGGATCCAAGCTTCTGCTGAAACTCAGCATCTGAATAGAAACTCAGAGAGAAAGTCTTGGGTGAAGTAGAGAAGAGCAGCTTTTCTTGCTTTGCCAGGCAAAGGGGGCCATCGTGTGCTAATGCCCTCAAGACAGTGTGGCCCACCCGGGGGCGGGCAGTGAGGAGGTTTACAGTGCTCAAGGAGCAGAGTGTGATCAGCTCGTGGACAGTTCTCAGACTGGTTGGCATCAAGGTGAAGTTTCAGGCATCATCCACCCTCTGGTTTCAACCAGTCTAGGGCCCATGCTCCTGGGGTCAGCAGCTTTCATCTGGAGGGGATGGTCTGCTTCCCGTAAAAACAGCTCAGGAATGTGTGTCAGACCTTTATATCTTTCAGGGACGGGGTGTTTGGTGACTCTGCTATGTGGCAGATTTATAGTCTAGATTATTACTAGTTCCTCGCCCCAACAGCTATTCTTTGTTTAAACATCTTCCCTTTTCCCAATCATTAACTCTCGAATCAGCATTTCACTTCAGAAGACAAGGACGAAGGGGCTTGTACCCGGTTTCAGCCAGGACTACTCATTCAGTTACCGTGTTCCTTTAGACTTTCTTTTCTCTAAAATCACTCCTAGCCATTGACTGTTTTTCATGACAAGGATATTTTTGAAGAACACTGGTCTGTTGCTTGGCATAATATCTGTGTTTGAGTTTGTTTCTTTCTCTGTGATTAGGTATCAGGTAAACATTCATGGCAGGACCATTTCATAAACCTTGTTCAGTGAATCCCACTGGGGGAGTATTATGTCATTTTGTTCCTTTATTGATGATGTTAACTTTGATCACTTGGTCGAGGGCTTCATTTACTGTAAAGGTACCTTTTATTTCTTTTCTAATTCAAAGTGGTGGAGACTCTTTGGTACTGTCTAGATATACTGTACGTATACAACAGTCTCTCACTTAATCATTTCATCATCCACTGATAATTCTTGCCTGAATCAATTATCACGAATCTGGTCACAAAACGGTGTTTTTCCTAGCCCACCCCAGTGACACTAGAGTGGATGCAGACCCTGGAGTGCTGAGGCTGGCTTCAGTTATGTGCATCTTTCTTCAGTTGTGAATTGTGATGTCAATACCTTGATGCTGGCCATAGCAAGAGTATTTATTAATACACCTCAGAAGTTGGCAAGTGCTACAAAGTGGGATTTCTGCTTTTCCCTAGGAGAACTGGTTGTTACACATTTACTGCAGGATGCAGATAAGCTGAGACACATTCAAAAGAGAATGGTTTTAGTGGTGAGGGAATTTGAAACCTTAAGGAAAGGGAATCTGTTAAACTATTATATTAATTTAAAAAAATAATAAAAGGAGGGACTTCCCTGGTGGTCCAGTGGTTAAGACTTCACCTTCCAATGTAGGTGATATGGGTTCGATCCCTGGTCAGGGAACTAAGATCCCACATGGCGTGTGGCCAAAACAACAACAAAAACAACAACAGAAGCTATATTGTAACAAATTCAATAAAGACTAAAAATTGTCCACATCAAAAAAAAAAAATCTTAAA
Source organism: Redunca redunca (assembly GCA_006410935.1). Lineage (NCBI taxonomy): Eukaryota > Metazoa > Chordata > Mammalia > Artiodactyla > Bovidae > Redunca > Redunca redunca. Next base: position 1,392,025 of record SJYQ01000519.1, on the reverse strand, counting down.
AACCAAAGGAAAGGGAATCTGTCTTCAAATCTTAAAATGATGACCTTGTGGGGAATCTTTGTTATTGAGGAGAGAAGACAAAGCTAGTGGAGGTGATGGAATTCCAGTTGAGCTCTTTCAAATGCTGAAAGATGATGCTANAACCAGAGATCAAATTGCCAACATCCGCTGGATCATGGAAAAAGCAAGAGAGTTCTAGAAAAACATCTATTTCTGCTTTATTGACTATGCCAAAGCCTTTGACTGTGGATCACAATAAACTGTGGAAAATTCTGAAAGAGATGGGCATACCAGACCACCTGACCTGCCTCTTGAGAAACCTATATGCAGGTCAGGAAGCAACAGTTAGAACTGGACATGGAACAACAGACTGGTTCCAAATAGGAAAAGGAGTACATCAAGGCTGTATATTGTCACCCTGCTTATTTAACTTATATGCAGAGTACATCATGAGAAACACTGGGCTGGAAGAAGCACAAGCTCGAATCAAGGTTGCTGGGAGAAATATTAATAACCTCAGATATACAGACGACACCACCCTTATGGCAGAGAGTGAAGAGGAACTCAAAAGCCTCTTGATGAAAGTGAAAGAAGAGAGTGAAAAAGTTGGCTTAAAGCTCAACATTCAGAAAACGAAGATCATGGCATCCGGTCCCATCACTTCATGGGAAGTAGATGGGGAAACAGTGGAAACAGTGTCAGACTTTATTTTTTTGGGCTCCAAAATCACTGCAGATGGTGACTGCAGCCATGAAATTAAAAGACGCTTACTCCTTGGAAGAAAAGTTATGACCAAGCTAAATAGCATATTCAAAAGCAGAGACATTACTTTGCTGACTAAGGTCCGCCTAGTCAAGGCTATGGTTTTTCCAGTGGTCATGTATGGATGTGAGAGTTGGACTGTGAAGAAGGCTGAGAGCTGAAGAATTGTTGCTTTTTAACTGTGGTGTTGAAGAAGACTCTTGAGAGTCCCTTGGACTGCAAGGAGATCCAATCAGTCCATTCTAAAGGAGATCAGTCCTGGGTGTTCTCTGGAAGGAATGATGCTAAAGCTGAAACTCCAGTACTTTGGCCACCTCATGCGAAGAGTTGACTCATTGGAAAAGACTCTGATGCTGGGAGGGATTGGTGGCAGGAGGAGAAGGGGACGACCGAGGATGAGATGGCTGGATGGCATCACCAACTCGATGGACGTGAGTCTGAGTGAACTCTGGGAGTTGGTGATGGACAGGGAGGCCTGGCGTGTTGCAGTTCATGGGGTCACAAAGAGTCAGACATGACTGAGCGACTGAACTGAGAGAAGAGAACCCATTAACACCCAGGCAGTGTGCATCCCCACCACTCACTCACCTTCAGCAGAGCTGAGGGGCGTGGCACCAGAGGGCAGAGGTGGGTGGGGGAGAGGAAGCTTCTCACTCTGATTTTGGAGAAAACAGTGTGGATGCAGAGGACGGAGAGCTCATGGCTCTCCTATCCTTGGTAAAGTAGGTACAGAGTTACTTCTAAGGATGATGGGTAAAGCAGGCCTGGGTGTCAAAGAACATGAAGACAGTTTTGTATAGCAGCTAAGGGGATTTCTTCCAGCCTACCAACCCACACAAGCAGATCGATGCCAGGTATATTCCAACAGCACAAGGATGGGCCAAGTCTGCACAATTCTTCCCTGAGGTCCAAGAGGTTAAAGTAAGGGAAGAAGGGTGATGGAGCTGCCCGGGGTTTGTCACGGATGAGTACAAAGGAAGAGAACTCCCTAGAGGCCCCAGGCATTTGAAAGTAGTTCTGACTCCCAGTGCAGCCGTGAGTCAGGCAGAGCTGGAGGAGGTCGAGTTGCCAGGATCAATCTGCCTATTGACAGTGGCAGGTCCCCTCTTGGTGGGAAGCTGACAAGATTGGTGGTGCTGGTGGTAGGAGAGAGGGGAGTCAGTGTTGGATTTCTTTGGAAAGCATCCAGTGATTACCAGGTCTCAAGGGAAGTGGTAGGGAAGGGTCATCACCCTCTTCATCTTACAGGGCCCCAGTGGGTGAAGAACCGTGGGTTCAGAGTGCCAGTGAGTCACAAACAGGAGGAAAATGAGGGATAAAAGGTGTGTGGGACTGGGTGTCCCTGGCTGACAGTGGAGAAAACATTTCTTTTCACTGCCCTCAGTTCTTCATTTAATGTAAATGAGGATTCCATGCTAGTGAAAGGATAAAATTAGGTAAGGCACATAGCAGTGTTTTGTACATGTCAAGCTCTATGCAACTCTTCAAAGTACCATCATGACTATTAATGTCAACTAATTTGATAATCAGTGAAGGAAGAGAAGGTTCCTAGAGTAGAAGGTTACCTGAATACCAATAGTGTGAATTTGAATAGGACTTCTCCATAGATCTGGGGTTTTCTGTTCACATGTTTGATTTCCTCAAATGAGATGACATCTACATAAAACACATAGCAGGGTGTCTGGCCAGTAGTAAGCCCTCAAATAGAGTTTACTCTTATCTTCAATCTCACATCCACCTCCTGAGATAGATGTTAATTCTATTTTTAGAGGAAAAGGGGAAAACTCAGGACAATGACTTATCTTGTCTAAGAGCAGCAAGTGAAATCTTGGACAGGATTCAAACCCAGGCCTTTGCACTCTTAAGTTTGATACCCCTTCCTTTCTAATCTACGTGTGAGGACCCATCCAATTTTCAGAGTCTATGAAATCCTCCAATCGACTTCCTGTATATAATCTGCACTTCATACTAAGATGTCAGTTTTTGAAGAACTGTACACATGAGGGGCATGCAGTGTTCTTTTTAAAATTACAATATGTTAAAGATCGTCATTAAAACTGTTCCCTTTTGTAGAAAAGACTTTGAACCTACATAATCCCACGTGATTGGTGACTGGCACTGCACAATTTTCATATGACTCTTTCACAATACTAAATATTTTTGCAGTACTAAAGATATCCAATCTAATCACGCAGGATACTCTGGGGACCAATTACTATTTCAAAACAATTCATACTCGTGGAGTAAATGTTTTTAATTGGAAAAAATCTGCCTCTTTGGGTGAAATGCTTTTCCATTATTATCAGTGGTGATTCACATGGATGGGTGGATGGACAGATGGATGGGTGGATGAGTGTTTTGACCAAAAAAAAAAAAGATGCACAATGTGTGAGAGCTGTGAGTTGTTTTATTTGGACGCAAAATGAGGACTGCAGCCTGGGAAACAGCACCTCAGGTAGCTCTGAGAGACTGCAGTGGGAGAAGGTCAGTATATAAGATTTTAATGAAGGGAGAGTTTGAAATAATCAAGTCCTTACTTTCGAAAGGGTTTTCTGCTAGTCATGAGGAGCTGATATCATCATGAGGGATTTAGTGCTTTTCTAGATATGAGGTGATGCAAGGATTGGGATCATGAAACCAATTCCTAAAACTATGTATCTAAAGACCTGTGCCACCAGCTTCCCTGGAGCACAGAGTGCTTCACTCTCCACCCTGAATTCCCTTCAGGGCGTGTTGAAGGTTGGCAGCTGCAGCAGCAAAGGGTTCAGTCTCTGCAGGGGCAGATGGCAAATGCCCTTGGCACCCACCAGTTTCTACTTGACAGGTGGATGGATGGATGGGTGGGTTGATAACATATTCTGGTTTCCTGGACAGCAGTGTGATACCATATCGATAGAAAGAGATAGGAACTGGGTCTTATGATATATGAGCCCAAGCCCTGATTCTGCCACCAACTATTAGATGACCTGGGACATTTTCATATCACCTTTATCAGCCTTCGTTTCCTCTTGTGAAACTGAGAAGTACATGATTCTTAAGGTCACTTTTAGCTCAAAGCATCCATGATCTAACTGTACCAGGAGTCCAAATTCTAAAGAACAAAGATACGAGAGATCTGACACGTTGGCTGCAAACATCATGTTCTGAAAAAGGAAACCCAATAAGTGCTGAGATTCCTGGCAAGTCTGGCCCAGATTCCTCACGTGCTTTTTTGTGAGAATAATTTCCAACCTCCTTCAAATACTCTGACAGGCTCAAGAAGCAAAGAAAGATGGATCTGAGGAAACCTGCCAAGGGGAAGAGTTCACATCACTCCAACCAAAAGCCGCGTGGAAGCCCTAGGGGGCTGATCCTGAGCTGTTTGAAAACAAGCACTGATGGAACAGATTGTCCAGAAAGATAAAAACGCAGAAACATCCTCACTGCCTTCACTGATTTCAGACGATGGCCTCATGTGACTGTTGCTGGGGAGGCAGGCTGGAGAGATGGAGGGGAGCATCAGGAGGGCCCCACTGGAGCCAGGGGATGATCCGTGCATGGGATACAGCAGAAAGTCACATAGTATTTTGTATTATTATCTGTGATAATTCACATGGATGGGTGGATGGATGGATGGATGGATGGATGGGTGGGTGGGTTGATAGATGAATGGATGGGTGGATGGATGGATGGGTGGGTGGGTGGATAGATGGGTGTGTGGATGAATGGATGGATGGATGGATTGATGGATGGGTGGGTGGGGGGGGATGATGGATGGGTGGGTGGATGGATGGATGGATGGATGAATAGATTAAATCTGGATTTGCCATTCACTAGTAGTGTTTTTTTGAACAAGCCACTCAATCTCTCTAAGCTTCATCTGCAGAACTGGGTGTATGAACATGTCATGTATTCTTTTCTGAAATGGCCAGGTGGATGTGGCCCTGAGAGGAGACAGGTTCAGGCCAAGTTTCTTGTACTCACAGATACCAGAGATGGGAGGCATGCAGGCCACACAGAACCTTGTGGGGAAGGAGGTCAGAAGGCAGAAGACAGGAGTAAGGGAAACAGTCGGGCCCCAGCCTTTATTGGGATTTCTGTGAGAAAGACAAGGCAGTTCTGGCTAGTCTGAATAATTTTGGTGGACTGTGGGCTATAGAGGTGTTCTGTAGTTGCCTTGGTACCCAGCCTTGGGAAGATTGAGGCAGAGAAATATTGTTTCTTGGGGGCAGAGAAAAGAGGTGTAGCTCCAGATTGGATAGAAAAGGTCCCTTTGCATCTCTGAGAATTGGCCAGCTTCAGGAGGAGCAGTCTCTCCCCAGCCAGAAAAATTTATTAAGATGTCAGAATATTATAATACACAGAAAATAAATATATATACAGGCATACCTCAGAGATCATGTGGGTCTGGGTTCAGACCACCACAATAAAGTGAATATTGCAATAAAGTGCATCACATGAATTGTTTGGTTTCCCAAGTGTATAAAAGTTATGTTTACACTATCCTGTAGTGTATTAAGTATGCAATGGCATTGTGTTTAAAAAAAACAACGTGCATACTTTAGTTTAAAAATACTTCATTGCTAAAAAATGCTAGGACTTCCCTGGTGGTCCGTGGTTAGGATTCTGTGCACTTCCATTGCAAGGGGAATGAGTTCAATCCCTAGTCAGGGAACTTAGATCCCACAGTATGCTTGGTGTGGGCAAAATAGGAAAATAAAATAAAATAAAATAATGCTAACCATCATCTAAGCCTTCAGAGAGTCATAATCTTTTTGCTGGCAGAGCAGGGAGAAGAATTGAAATATGGCAAGAATCACCAAAAAGCAATGCAGAGACGCAAAATGAGCAAACATTGGGAAAATGACACTTACTTGATGAAGGGTTACCACAAACCTTGAATTTGTACAAAGCACAGTATCTGTGAAGTGCAGTAAAGCAAGGTGTGATAAAACAAGGCATGCCTGTACATATACACACACATACAATACAAGACACATCTCATCTGAGAAACCAGATATTTGAATGGTGATCTCAAAGGATCTCAAAAGTTAAAATACATGACAACACCCAAATTAAAAGATTGAAAATATTAATTTATTTTTGGCTGTGCTGGGTCTTCATTGCAGTGCAGGCTTTCTCTAGTTGCAGCAAGCAGGGGCTACTCTCTACTTGCAGGCCATGGCTTTCTCATTGCGGTGGCTTCTCTTGTTGCAGACCACAGGCTTTAGGTACGAGGGCTTCAGTAGTTGCAGCACGTGGGCTCAGTAGTTGCAGCTTCCAGGTTCTAGAGCTCAGACTTGGAGGCTGTGGCCCACAGGCTTAGTTACTCCTCAGTATATGCGGTCTTCCCGGACAAGGGATCGAACCTGTGTCCTCTGCTTGGGCAGGTGGATTCTTAGCCACTGGACCACTTGGGAAGCCGAGGTTTTTATTTCTTTATAGCTATGTTCCATTAATAAGTCTTGGAGGGCCACTTTCTAGAAATAACTGCAATAAAGGGTATGACAGAGGCTTGGAAATCAACACCTGCTTTTACTGTCCACCCCAACTTCTTTCCAGTTAATCTCTAGTAAAGGGCCTCACTTATATGGGTTAAAATGCATCCCCTCAACATTCAAGTGTTGAAGTCCTAACCCCCAGTACCCCAGACTATGACTGTATTTGGAGACAGGCCTTTTAAAGAGGTGATTAGAGTCAGATGAGGTCACCAGGTTGGGCCCTAAATCAATATGATTAGTGTCTTTATAAGGAACGGAGATTAGGACACAGACATGCACAGAGGGAAAGCCACGAAAGACACAGGATGAATGAAGCCAGCTACAAGCCAAGGAGAAAGGCCTCCAGGAGAAATCAGACCTGCTGACACCTTGATCTTGGACTTACAGCCTCCAGAACCATGAGACAACTGGTTTTTAATTTCTGTTATTTGAACCATGCAGTCTGTGCTATTTTGTTGTGGTAGCCCCAGCAAAGTAATATACCACTTATTCGCTTTTTAAAAAGAAGGAAAAAATAAGGACAGATAAAGGGATAGTTAGGGAGTTTGGAATGGACAGGTACACACTGCTATATTTAAAATAGAGCCAACAAGGACCTACTATGCAGCACAGAGAGCCCTGCTCAGTGTTATGTAGCAGCCTGGATGGGAGGGAGTTTGGGGGAGAATGGATACATGTATATGTATGGCTGAGTCCCTTTGCTGGACACCTAAAACTGTCATAACATTGTTAACTGGCTATACTCCAATATAAAAAGACCCATAAAAGGAAGAAAGGAAACAGTAATAACAAAGAGCATAGCCATGTGCAGAATGGTTTTTAGATCTGCTTCTCTCAGGATGGGGCTTCCCGTGTGGCGCTGGTGGTAAAGAACCTGCATGCCGGTGCAAGAGACACAGGGGATGTGGGTTCGATCTCTGGGTGGGGAAGATCCCCCTGAAGAACAGAATGACTACCCACTCCAGTATCCTTGCCTGGAGAATCCCATGGACAGAGGAGCCTGGCAGACTACAGTCTGTGCGGTCGCATAGAGTCGGACACGACTGAGTGACTAAGGACACATGCATGCACCCCATCAAAATGCTGGGCTTCCTGACATTGCTCATAATGATTTCAGATACTCTGGCCTCTGAAGTGAGGGTCCTGGGAACAGCCTCCTCAAGAAGAGCCTTTTTCATCTAAATTTGTCTCGGATCCCATTTCCACAGTCATCAAGACTGAATTATCAGAGACTCCATTGGCTTGGACCGCCAAAGGGAACGCTTGTGCCAGGAGCACAGAGCACCCGGCACACCTCTGGGGAAAGTAACCAACATATTGGTGGGGTTTTTCTTCCTCTGAGGTTGTGCCAGGCCATCCTAATGTGGCTATCCATGGCTGTCCGCTGGCCGGCAGTCAGCCTCCGCTCCATGCGTCCCCCAGTTCAGTCTGTGCTCCTCCGTGGGCCAGAGACAGGTCTATGTCTAAAGGCTGGGCATCTGGGTTGCGCCGTTTCAGAGATGCCATATGCATCCTTCATGCTTGTTTCTTGGATCCTGCCTGAAGGACCTAAAATTGGCCACTGGACTTACTTGGGGAGACCTCTCCTCCCAGAACTGACAAAGGCCACTGCACACAGGCATTCAGGACAGCACACCCATGCGGGTAAAGCATGTAGCCCTGGAAGCCACTGGTTGATGAGTCTTCAGATGAACAGAGCATCAGAAAGCTCTGGCCACCTGGGCAAAGACTTCTGGTTTCCTTCTCAAAGGGCCTCCTGCTGCTCTGAGCTGGGGCTGCAAGCTCCCGGCTGTCTTCTGTGTGAGTGCAGGGGATGGTGGGCTGCAGATAAAGAAGCCAGTCTCCAGCCTGTAGATGCTGATCCAGGACATGCTGCTGAGTGAGTTCGGAGCGGGGACATGTGATATTGGGTAGGCCAGAAAGTTTTTCAGGTTTTTCCAAAACAGCTTACCGAAAAATCCGAATCAAATTTTCAGCCAATCAGTACTTAAAAAAAAAAGTGAACAAGCTCACCCCAAATTTACCAGGGTGGCTCAGATGGTAAAGAATCTGCCTGCAATGCAGGAGACTTAGGTTCGATCCTTGGGTCAGGAAGGTCCCCTGGAGAAGGGGCTTCTGGGCTACCCAGTCCCATATTCTTCCCTGGAGAATCCCATGGACAGAGGAGCCTGGCGGGCTGCAGTCCACGGGGTCACAAAGAGTCAGGCAGGACTGAGCGACTAACACTTTGAAACTTACCAATCTGCTGTTGTCCTCTTTGGGTCCTTATACATGTCCTCTCATACCTCACCTCCCCCATCTGCTTCATTTCCCCTGCCTCTGCCCTTCATTTACAAAACACACATTCAAAAATAAAATAATCCAAAATTTCCAGAGAGCGAGAGCAGGGCAGTAAGCCCCAAGCATGGGGCCCTTCGCATGTGGGGCCTTGTCACACACCACAAGGCTGGCCCTGGTTTCCTCCTACCTCTTGGAAACTGGGGAGCCCTAGTGAAAATGTGCATCAGTTTAAGTGCTAAAGATCTACCGATAACCTCTCTATTATGCAATTTGAAATGAGCATTATGGTCCACTTTTAAATGAATTTTCTATTAAAGTCACATGTATCCAGATCTCAGGAAATCCAGCCCAGTGTTACAGACCTCCTGAAAGAAAGCCCCCTTTCTTGTCTCTTTCTTGGTGCTTAAATTGAGGTGCCTGACTTGCAGTTTCATTTCAGTCCCATCCTTTCCCAACTCTTCCCTCAACGTGTCTACGTGAGTGCTCAGTTGTGTCCAACTCTTTGAGACCCCAGGGACTGTAGCCCACCAGGCTCCTCTGTCCATGGGATTCTCTAGGCAAGAATACTGGAGTAGGTTGCCATTTCCTTCTCCAGGGGATTTTCCCGACCCAGGGATTGAACCCTCATCTCCTTCGTCTCCTGCATTGGCAGGCGGATTCTTTTACCATTGAGACACTTGGGACGCCCCTTAATGTGATGCTCTGTGAACTCTGATACCCACCTTCCTCCCATCAGCATCATGAGCCTAAATGAGGACAAGGCCAGGATGGCTACACAGGACAGTGAAACAGCCAGGCAGGTCCACCTCCTACTCACAGATGGTCTTGAGTTACTCACTACATCGCTTCAGTTTCAATTTTTCATCTGTGAAATGGTAATACCATCTGCCTGTAGGCTTGGGAGGACCACACAGTTATATGGCCCCTGACTGCATTCTAGAATCTGCCCCTCTCCTCCACCGGCCTTCTCCATCAGTCTAGGATACCAGTTCTCCATGCCCCCCAACCCCCGACACCCAAACCACTAACAATTCCCTCTCACTTCTAAGGCTAATGTAGGACTTCTGCTCAGGTGGCCTGGAAAAAAGGGGGAGAGATACTTTCTGCTGTTTGTTTTGTGTAAGGTTGGGGCCAGCAGGGCCTTCATAACCCAAGCGTCTTGAGCTTCCTTTCACTCTTTTCTACCTTCTGAAGCTCCTTCATCTGAACACAGGCAGAATTCCTACTTCACAAGTGTGCTGGGAAGATGAAACGGAGTCACTCCTAACAAGAGACTAAAGCTGAGTTTGGAATATTTTTGTTCAATTGCTAAGTCGTATCCGACTCTTTGTGACCCCACGGTCTACAGCATTGTCCTTCACTATCTTCTGGAATTTCCTCAAACTCATGTCTGTTGAGTCGGTGATGCCATCCAACCATCTCTTCCTCTGTTGCCCCCCTTCTCCTCCTGCCCTCAGTCTTTCCCAGCATCAGGGTCTTTTCCAAGGAGTTGGCTCTCTGCATCAGGTGGCCAAAGTATTGGAGCTTCAGCTTCAGCATGTGGTAGGTGCTTAATAAATGTCATCTCATATCCTGCTCCCCCAAGTAGACTTTGGAGTTCAGTATGGGGCTGACCACTCCTGCAGCAGGTATGGAGGATGGAAGACTGGATAATGGGACAGATGACCCCAATCCATCCTTATTTACGCTTCTGGCATCTCTGACCTTCTCTGAGCCTCTTTCGTTTTTACTCTTTGAGGATATTAGGAATACCTGCAGCACTGCCTACCTCCCAAGATGAATTAAATTTAAAATTAAGGGAGATAATGAGTGTGAAACTTTATACAAAGATAAAGGATTATTAACACAAGTGCTCAAGGCTTAGGTCGCCAAACCTCAAACAGAACACTTCGCTTCTCTTCCTCCAGCTCACAGTTACCTCCCCTGCTCTGCTGGCACAGTGTCTGATTTGTTTGGGGAACGCAGCCTCTCTGGTCAGTCTGGAGCACCTTGACTTCACCAGCATATGATTGTTTTTTAATGAGCCTAAAAGATGATTATGAAACTGGGAGCCAGCCTAGGACTGGGGTCTGGGTGGGAAGGCTGCAGGAGATGTGTTTGTGTGACTCACGTAGCCCAGGGTGTGGCCTGACAGATATTCATCCATCAATCAAACATTATTACAAAGTGTACATGGACACATTCATTAAGATTCAGCAATTAGTACTGAATCAGAATCTGAATTAGAATCCATGATTCCTGCCAAGCAGCCTGACTCCCACCTGGGTTTATGATGGGGAACTCACTAACCTTCAAAACTTATTCCCTATTTGTGCGTCTCTGTTAAAAAGTGTATTCTAGGGACTTCCCTGGTGGCGAAGACTCCATGTTTGCACTGCAGGGGGTGTAGGTTAGATCCGTAGCTGGGAAAAAATAAGATCCTGAATGCCATGTGATGTGGCCAAAAATAAATAAATAAATAATAAAATAAATTAAAAGTTTATTCTGTGCTCTCCACCCTTTCAGTTCAGTTCAGTTGCTCAGCCGTGTCTGATTCTTTGTGACCCCGTGGCTTGCAGCACGCCAACTCCCAGAGTTTACCCAAACTCATGTCCATTGAGTTGGTGATGCCATCCAACCACCTCATCCTCTGTTGTCCCCTTCTCCTCTTTCCCTCAGTCTTTTCCAGCATCAGGGTCTTTTCCAAAGAATCAGTTCTTCGCATCAGGTGGCCAAAGTATTGGAGTTTCAGCTTCAGCATCACTCCTTCCAATGAACATTCAGGACTGATGGTGTCACAAAGGGAGCTCTGAACCCCAGTGACCTGAATCTAAAGCCAGTCTCCTCTGTCTACCAACTGTGTGACCTTGCGAGTTTCTCGACCTCTGTGTGCCTCAGTTTCCTCGTTTGGAATGTGAAGATAACAACACTTATAGGCTTATTATGGAATTAAATGCATTAATATGGGAAGTACTTAGAACATATCTGGCACAGAGTAAGGACTTGGGAGATGCCAGTAATTATTGTTACTCTATGATTTATCTTCCCCTTTGTGAAAGTATGAAAGCTAAAGAATAGTTAGAGCAATTAAAAGTAAATACAGCAGGCAGAGAGATAAATGAACTGTTTGCATAAACATGAATTAAGAGAGTCACACTCAAGGAAGAATTGTTCCCTGTTGAGGACAGCAAACATCTGGAAGGGATTAAATGAGGGTAAGAGGGGGTGGGGCAGTGTGAACTGAGAACACACTGTGACTGTTGGAAGGAGATAATTCATTTCTGGGGTGGGTAAGTGATCCCAAAAGAGGGAGGCTGCTCTGGGCTTCTACAGCATGACTAGATGCCCAAAGAGTATTTACTCCTTCAAATAATTTTGTTCTTATTAGACTGAGTACCTAAAATACCCATATCATTCATTTGAGCTAATTCATTAAATTAAAAAAAAAACAACCCAGAAATCAAATTGTAAAGATAGATAATGCATTGCCTTGAGAAAGTCACTTCTAAAATACAAATATACTGACATAAAATAACAGGCTACATTTTGTATCTGTGACATTAACCATATGAAAATTGTAATACTCAGTGCATTGAAGTTTTATTGAAACCGGCACATTTAAAAATCTATAACGTAATGTATGCGTGTGTGCTAAGTCGCTTCAGTCATGTCCGACTCTTTGTGACCCCATGGACTGTAGCCTGCCAGGCTCCTCTGTCCATAAGATTTTCCAGGCAAGAACACTGGAGTGGGTTGCCATTTCCTCCTCCAGGCGATCTTCCCAACCCAGGCATCGAACCTGGGTTTCTTAGGTCTCCGGTATTGGCAGCTGGGTTCTTTACCACTAGCGCCACCTGGAAAGCCTATGATGTAATTACAAATAGGTATAACTTCTGGGAAGTGATTTGGCTAGAATTTTTTTCTTTTCTTTTTGTGATTTGGTTGGAATTTTTAAGAGTTATAAAAATGTCTATAACTTTGGCTCTACTAATCCAGCTTCTAGGAATTTATTGGTAGGAAAAAATTCAAGAGAAGGAGGGACCTTTCTGCACTTGTTTTGCATGATTGAGAGTGGGTAAATTACCAGGCATCTCCCTCATGGGCTCTTAGGCAGCCATCAGAAGGATAATTATAAAGGACAGATGGGGAAAGTGTGAAATAATCATTCACAAATTTAAAAAGCACAGAAATTGAATTGTAATGACTGGGTATGCATTTGGATGGAACTAGAAGAAAATGGAAAGGAAACCAGTGTTCTTTGTTGGAGGTTGTGAGATGGTGGAAGAATTTTTTCTTTCTTTTATTTCAATTTATGTTAAAATTGATTGTGCAATGAAAATTGATCAAAGAGTCAGATGGACTCTCTAGGAAGAGGTAGGTGATTGTCAACCTTCACCATACGGGCAAGTTTCAGTCCAGTTTTCTGAGACAGCTGGGGTCTCAGATCTGAAAGCTGGGGGCTGATGGGCAAGCCGGGGGACCTCCCAGGGCACAGGGACCACCTGCGGAGGGAGGGATGGGCTGGTGGGAGCTGGCAGAGAGTGGCTTTAAAGGAAACTGCCTCCTTCACAGTGCTGCCTCTGACAGGCCTGAGCTAATGAACATTAAAATCAAGTAGTTGCACTGTTCCTCTTCAGTTCAGTTCAGTTCAGTTGCTCAGTCGTGTCCGACTCTTTGCGACCCCATGAATCGCAGCACACCAGGCCTCCCTGTCCATCACCAACTCCCGGAGTTCACTCAGACTCACGTCCATCAAGTTTCCCTGTCCTTCACCATCTCCTGGAATTCATTGAGTCAGTGATACCATTCAACCATTTCATCCTCTGTTGTCCCCTTCTCCTCCTGCCCTCAATCTTTCCCAGCATCAGGGTCTTTTCCAATGAGTCAGCTCTTCGCATCAGGTGGCCAAAGTACTGGAGTTTCGGCTTCAACATCAGTCCCTTCAATGAACACCCAGGACTGATCTCCTTTACAATGGACTGGTTGGATCTCCTTGCAGCCCAAGGGACTCTGAACTCTTCTCCAACACCACAGTTCAAAAGCATCAATTCTTTGGCGCTCAGCTTTCTTCACAGACCAGCTCTCACATCCATACATGACTGTTCCTCTTAGTCACTCACAATCCCAACGTTAAAACCAGAATTAACAAACCTGGTGTTTACTACTTCTGATGAGCTGTGGTGTTTCTCTGAATCTCAGAGCATCAAGAGCACAGGCTGACACTAAAAATCAGGCTTTCTGGTTCCCTGTCTCAAATACTTGTCAATCAACCTGGTCGAATATTGGACAAACACAATCAGGTCCTGGCATGCAATGACTTCTTAGGCAGACAATTCCTGTGGTTACTTGGGTTGTGATCGCATCATGGATTCATTTCCCCAGAACCTTTACTTCTATTGACAACTCTTTTTAAAAAATATTTCTTTATTTGGCTGCGCATGGGCTTTCTAGTTGTGGCTCGGGCTTAGTTGCTCTTCAGCATGTGGGATCTCAGTTCCCTGACCAGGGGTTGAACTCATGTCCCTTGAATTGCAAGGTGGATTCTTAACCACTGGACCTTTCCAGGGAAATCCCTTGACGACTCTTTCACTAACTTTTCAGAGTAGTGGGGCAGTGAAGGGAAACGCTGGACCAGGAGTCAGGAAGCATGTCATTCAGTTCACTTCAGTTCAGTCGCTCAGTCGTGTCCGACTCTTTGTGACCCCATGAATTGCAGCATGCCAGGCCTCCCTGTCCACCACCAACTCCCAGAGTTCACTCAAACTCACGTCCATCGAGTCCGTGATGCCATCCAGCCATCTCATCCTCGGTCGTCCCCTTCTCCTCCTGCCCCCAATCCCTCCCAGCATCAGAGTCTTTTCCAGTGAGTCAACTCTTTGCATGAGAGGCCCAAAGTACTGGAGTTTCAGCTTTAGCATCATTCCTTCCAAATAAATCCCAGGACTGATCTCCTTTAGAATGGACTGATTGGATCTCCTTGCAGTCCAAGGGACTCTCAAGAGTCTTCTCCAACACCAGTTCAAAAGCATCAATTCTTTGGTGCTCAGCTTTCTTCACAGTCCAACTCTCACATNTGGCTTCAGTCTCTTTACCTGCAAAACGGGGAAACTTTTTAACCAAAGACTGCCTAGACTCAAAGTCAGTGATGCAAGTCTGAAAAACTCAGTTTGGGCCATCGTAGAGAGTCTTCTGCCCAGAATGAAGTTGAAGACCCCTGTTCCAAACTTCACCCAGTGTTTATACACCATGGAAAAAAACAAATTTAGATCAAGCCCCACCCTTTAAGGGGATGTTGATATCCCGTTATGTGCAGAAGAGGTTAGCCAGGAGGTATGGAGGCTCAGAAGCTAGTCAAGAGACAGCTGATGAAGGAACTGCTGACTTTAACCAGAAGCATTGTTACATAACCAGGATGTGATCACTGTCTTTGAGATTCTGAAGAGCTGTCTTGTGGGAAAAGCAAAATTCACTAGCTTTCTGTGACCTCAGAGGGCAAAACCAGTGGTTAGAGAGTACAGGGAGGCAAATTTCAAGTCTGAACAGAATACAGAACATTCCGGCACTTAGAACTAACTGAAAGTGGAGAGAATGGGTATGAGCAGAGGTTGGGCATATGATTTTCTTGGAGATCAAAGTGCTGAGTGAACACTTTAATTTTGTTGACTATTTTCATTTTTTTGTTTCTGGGTGTGCTATGTGGGATACAGGATCTTAGTTCCCAGACCAGGGGTCGAACCCTGCCCCCTGCAGTGGTAGCACTGGACTGCCAGGGATGTCTCAAGGGAGAATTTGAAGTGGGCTCAAATGCCTCTCTAATGCTGTGAGCCTGTGGATGTAATCTGAGATGACTTACATCCTCAGGGCGGCCACCATAAATGCTGTGCACTGGCAGAAGCATCAGCTCCAGCACCCACAAAACCACCTTCCTCCGCCCCAGCTTGAGGTTCAGGAAAGAGCTAGTGTATACGGATCCTCTCATCACTTGAACAAGCTGTGTACCAGATTCCCCGGCTCTCTCCATCCAAGATTTCCAAGGCAGAATTCCCTCTGTGCCTCCTTCGCCTCCACCTCCTACTCTGCCCCGCCCCCAATACTAGTTTCCATTTTTCTGGTGTGTAGATCAAGATCAGAGAGGGAGACAAAGCTGTGGACCGTGCACAGCAGGTAGACCAGCATTCCTAGACATCCCAGGATGTACCAGGGTTTGCTGTGTCCCTAAGTGCTCCATGAGTATGCTGGAGACACCGGATGCTAGATGATAATGACTCAGAGGCACACCCTTCCCCTTCATATTGTGAACTAGCTGCTTACAATCAAGAAAAGGAAACCTCTTTTCAAGAGAAAAGGTGGGAGACCATTGAGGTGGTTGTTTGCCTGAGGAGGGAAATGCACACGTGCTAATTCACTCAGTTGTGTCTGACTCTTTGTGACCCCACATTGTAGCCTGCCAGGCTTCTCTGTCCATGGGATTCTCCAGGCAAGAATACTGAGTGGATTGCCATACCCTCCTCCAGGGGATATTCTCCACCCAGGGATCAAACCTGAGTCTCTTTTGTCTCCTGCACTGGCAGATGGGTTCTTTACCACTAGCGCCATCTGGGAAGCCCCAGAGAAGGGAAGGTATGGATGTAAAAAGCATCTCCCCCAGCCTAGAGGGAATGGGACCCCGAACTGAGGAGTGGGAATTACCAGTGCTGCCCAGAGCCTGGCTGAGTCTGCTGCTGGCATGGTCCCTTTAGGCAGTTCCAGAGCAGACTTGGAGGGCAGCATCTGGGTTCCAGAGCAAGCAAGCCCTCTGGTTGGAATCTTGTCTCCATGTCTTACTTGCTGTGCTACCTGGGGCAAAGGTAACAGCTTTAGCCCCAAAGAGGGGTAAATAAGGGTCCTTTGCTGCTCTTTAGTTGCTCGATCGTGTCCGACTCTTTGCAACCTCATGGACTGTGTAGCCTGCCAGGCTCCTCTGTCCATGAGATTTCCCAGGCAAGAATACTGGAACGAATTGCCATTTCCTTCTCCAGGGGATAAGGGTACCTCCCTTCTAAAGTGGAGAGGATGACACACAATATTGGAGGGTAAGCCTCGTGGAACTGCTGATGTCTGATCCTTTCCAAAATACAAAAAAAAAAAAAGAGAGAGAGAGAGAGACCAGTTCCTACGGATCAACCTCATCCATAGATAAGTCTGTGCGTGCGTGCGAGCGTGGGTGCATGCTAAGTCGATTCAGTCCTGTCGGACTCTTTGTGATCCCATGGACTGTAGCCCGCCAGGCTCCTCTGTCCATGGAATTCTCCAGGCTAGAATACTGGAGTGGGTCGTCAGGCCCATCTCCAGCAGATCTTCCCAACTCAAGGATGGAACCTGCATCTTTTATGTCTCCTGCATTGGCAGGCGGGTTCTTTACCACTAGCGCCACCTGGGAAGCCCATAGATGAGTCCAGGGGTTCCCAAACTCAACCGCATCTTATAATTACCCTGGGCTCTTTTTAAAATTCCAAAGCCCGGGTCACCTCCCAGACCCATCCAATCACAACTTCTACAGGTGGGATCCCTGGCCGGGTGATTCTCACGGGCAGACGTGTTTGGGGACCACTGGCTGAACATTGTTTAGGGGATGTGTTAAGGTGCTTCCCTGGTGGCTGAGAGGTTAAAGCGTCTGCCTGCAATGAGGGAGACCCAGGTTCGATCCCTGGATCGGGAAGATCCCCTGGAGAATGAAATGGCAGCCCACTCCAGTATTCTTGCCTGGAGAATCCCATGAACGGAGGAGCCTGGTAGGCTACAGTCCACGGGGTCGCAAAGAGTCGGACACGAGCGTCTCCTGCCGGGGCGGGGGTTGGCGGAGGATCTCCGCAGCTGTTTCATCTCTCCCCCTCCTCCTTGTCCTTCATCTCCGCAGTGTCCAGGCCCCGGAGCTCCCCGGACGACCTGAAGGCGCTGACTCGGAACGTGAACCGGCTGAACGAGAGCTTCCGGGACTTGCAGCTGCGGCTGCTGCAGGCCCCGCTGCAGGGGGAGCTGAGCGAGCAGGTGTGGAAGGCGCACGACGCGCTGCAGAACCAGTCGGACTCGCTGCTGGCGCTGGCGGGCGCGGTGCAGCGCCTGGAGGGGGCGCTGTGGGGGCTGCAGGCCCAGGCGGCGCAGAGCGAGCAGGCGGTGGTCTTGCTGCGGGAGCGCGCGGCCCAGCAGAGCGACGCGGCGCAGCTGGAGCTGTACCAGCTGCAGGTGGACAGCAACCGCAGCCAGCTGCTGCTGCGGCGCCACGCCGGCCTGCTGGACGGGCTGGCGCGCCGGGTGGACGCCCTGAGCGACGAGCTGGCCGACGTGGGCGGCGCGCTGCGCGGCCTCAACCTCAGCCTGTCCTACGACGTGGCCCTGCAGGGCACGCGGCTGCGGGACCTGCGCGTGCTGGTGAGCAACGCCAGCGAGGACGCGCGCCGCCTGCGCCTGGCGCACCGGGGCTTGGAGCTGCAGCTCAAGCAGGAGCTGGCCGTGCTCAACGGTGTCACCGAGGACCTACGCCTCAAGGACTGGGAGCACTCCATCGCGCTGCGCAACATCTCCCTGGCCAAAGGTACTCCCCTTTCCGCCACCCACCGGGCCCTCGGGGACTGCGAGGGCCCCTCCCTCTCAGCGCTTCTTCCCACACGATGCACAGGACTCCCCCAGGCCTGGGAGTCCCGCTCCCTCCCCAAGCTCCACACCTCCTTTATTAAGTCTTGCCCTCAAAGACCCTGGAGTGTCCCATCCAAATGGATTATGCGCATTTCCAGGCCTGCGCAGGATAAAGGTCCTCCCTGCCACCCCACTCCTGCCCCCAGACAGCACACACTCAGTGTTCACACCCCGAGCCATGAGAATGGCCAAGGGTTGGCCAAAAGTCCTGGGGCCCTGGTTGGTCAGAGCCTTGGATGTGCCAGCCGGAGTCTCCAAGAGTTTCAGGTTGGGGAGAAAAGTAGGGCTCAAACTGGGGGTAGAGAGGTGCTCCCCCAGTGTCCTGGTGCTTCCATTGTGTTGGGTTACATCCCAGACATCTACAAGGCCTGCACTTGCCCAGCTTTAAGATCAAAGAGAGAGCCTGGAGTCAGCAACAGGAACATGGATGGTTTATCGGAAAGGGGAGCTGACAAGTCTGAAGCAAGGTTCTGGAAAGGGGAGCTGACAAGTCTGAAGCAAGGTTCTGGAGCGACTCCTCACTGTGTGTGGCAGACATCTGGCAGGTCCTAGTGGTGGTCTTTGCTCCTGGGGGAAGGGGAGAGTGCCAGTTATAGGGGGATTTGATGTGGGGTGGGCTCATTGGTTACCAGGGAAACCAGCATAGGGGCATGCCCCTCACGTCCCCTTTGATAAGCTGTCACTATCTAGGGCCCAAGGTGAGTATGTAGGAAGGTCAATGATGTGCGTAGGTGTGGGTGAAGCAGGCATTGGTCAGGTGGGGGATGGACAGAGAACAAGAGAACAGCCATCTTGGGTGGCCTGACCATACACAGGTGGAGCTACAAAAAGTGGGAGAATTCCAAATTTGAACCTGCCCTTCCAGGCTGTTATAAAGCCATAGTTCATCCAGGTGGGAGATATTTTATTTTCTTCAACAGTGTGTTAGCTTCATTTTCCACTCTTACATATAATGGCAAAAATGTGCAGGCCTCCATTCAACCTGTTGCTCCAGGTCCACAAACATCAGCATCTTTACAGCCAACCTCCCTCTCTTGCAAACCTGACTGACTGCACCCCTACTCACCTCTCCCCAATTCCTTCCCACTGCTGTCCACCCTGTACATCATTTTCAGAGGCACAGTTAGTGAAATGTACTTTTCCTGCACGAGCCACTGCTCAGAACCTGCCATGACTGCCTCGGAGTCTGCCAGGTTCTCCAAAAGTCCTTAGGCTGACAGTGGACAGTGGTAATACCACTTTGGACACCAGCTCTGTCGGGTACCAGGCCAAGTGTAACTCATAGAATGTCTTTTATAAACAATCACGAGATTCAGGAAGCTACTCACAGTGGCAGCCTGGGAGGTGATGGGCCAGGATTTGAACCCCAGCTTTTCTGACTGCAGAGATGATGTGCTTTCCGCTGCATCCCTGTCCCCAGCCTGTCTTTGCTGCCTTCTCCTCCACCTGGTCCCCTGTACCAGGGTTCAGCCTGCAGGGGCCAGTTGAGCAATGTCAATTCGTAAAGTGACTTTGGTGTCAGGGGAATAGTAAGGGTTACGACAGGTCTGGCCCATTTTGGCCTTGGCATAGACAAGGTCTTCCCATTCTTTCCAGAGAAACCAGAAACGTGGAATGTTCTAGAAATTTTTTAATTGTTTAACTCTGTGGGCCAAATACAACATATCTGTGGTTCCTGTATGGTCCGCAGACAGCCAGCTTGTACCCTCTGCCCTGTGTGAAGCATCCAGTTCAGTGGGACGTGTCTTGTCCCTGCCCTGGAGACACACCCCTCCTTGCCCACTCCCCTGGCTTTCCTCCAGCCATTCCTCCCACTGCAAAGCCCCCTTCTTCTTCCTCCTCATCCAGACCCCACTGCTCCTTCCCATCTCACTCAGACCCACCTCCTCCAGAAGCCCCCTGGCCTCTCTAGTTCACTGAAGTCTCCCTCCTCTGAGATTCTGTATTTATCAGAGCAGAAAGTAGTCATGATGGAGACTTCTACTTGCATAATACTTTCCAAGTCCGGTTTATAGTAATAAAACATCATTTGGTTTTAAAGTGGGTCCCCATCACCAGCTGTGAGCTTGGTTGAAGGCAGGGTTCACTGGAGAGCCAGTGGGATTTCTGCAGAGAAGCAGCTGAGGCTCCAGGAGGAAGTACCTGGCTTACGGCAGGCCACACAATTAGAAATGATTCAACCTAGGGCTTTTGTTTTCAACAGCTTTAGAAAGGTATAATTTGCATGGCTTTCCTAGTGGCTCGCTCAGATGGTAGAGAATCTGCCTGCAATGCAGGAGACCTGGCTTTGATCCCTAGGTTGGGAAGATCCCCTGGAGAAGGAAATGGCAACCCACTTCAGTATTCTTGCCTGGAGAATCCCATGGAGAGCCCATGTCATCAGAGGACTGGTTTTCTTTCCTTGGGTGACTTTGGGTTTCACGTTTCAGAAATCAAAGGAGAACAGGAGGCAGCGTGTCTTCTTCCAAATCCACACCCCTGGGGTCTCAGCTTTTCCTTTCCTTGACCTCCCCAGTCTGCATGCTAAGTTGTTTCAGTCGTGTCCAACTCTTTGCGACCCCATGGACTGTAGCCTGCCAAGCTGCTCTGTCCATGGGATTCTCCAGGCAGGAATACTGGAATGGGTTACCGTGTCCTCCTCCAGGGATCTTCCCAACCTAGGGATCGAACCCACGTTGGGTTATGCCTCCTGCATTGGCAGGCAGGTTTTTTACCACTAGCACCACCTGGGAAGCACCACCCCAATCTGGTCAGTAGTTAGTAACAGCAGCAACACTGAATCATAACCTACAGTGAACCTACAGTTGAACAGACATTTGGTCAACATTAATTCTCTACATGGACATTAATGACCGCTAATCCTCACATCCTGCAGAAAGAGTGTTATTGAACCCATTTTATCTTTTTTTTTTTTTTTTTTGGCCATTCCACGTGGCATGTGGGATCTTAGTTCCCCAAACAGGGATTGAGCCTGAGCCCCCTGCAGTGTAAGCGCAGAGTCCTAACCACTAGACTGCCAGGGAAGTCCCTGAACCCATTTTATAGTTGAGAAACTAATGAATTTCCCAATGTTTATTACAGTTGGCAAGTGACAAAGCCAAGGTTCAGAGTGGGTCTTTCTGGCTCAAAAAAAAGCATGTTTTTGTCACTAACTGTGGTACTTTCCAGGGTGGAGAGGGACTGGCTAGGAGCCAGGAAGACAGAAGACAGAGTGGTCCCTCAGGTCTGTCCCTGTATTTGGGAGGTAGTCACTCCTGTTTGGGCTTTCCTGTGGCTCAGAGGGTAAAGATTCGGCCTCCAGTGCAGGAGACCCAGGTTCTATCCCTCGGTCAGGAAGATCCCCTGAAGAAGGGAATGGCAACCCACTCTAGTATTCTTGCCTGGAGAATCCCATGGACAGAGGAGCCTGTCAGGCTACAGTCCATGGGGTCCCAAAGAGTCAGACACGATGAGTGACCAACACTTTCAGGGAACACTTTTCCACCAGGCACGCCCCCTTCCTTCCTCTTCCGGTACACAGATGATGTCCCCATGCTTCTTGCTGGTGCAGCCTCCTTGGCCTTACCGAGCATCTCACATCCTTAGTTTCTGAGTCCACTCTCCTTTTGGCTCAAGCTAAAACGGCTCCAGATCACCCATTTGCCACGGTTCTTCCGGTGGAATCCTCCAAGTAGTCTCTCTTTGGTTCTGAAACTAAATTCCACACTTGCTTCCCTTATACCGAAGTTTCCTCTTAGTTCTGCCCAGGACTGCCTTTCAGTCTTCAAGCTTTGCATTTTTTTTTAAATCGGTGTTTCTTTATTTACTTTTGGCTGTGCTGGGTCTTCGTTGCTGCACCCGGGCTTTGTCTAGTTGCGGTGCACGGGCTTCTCATTGTGGTGACTTCTCTTGTTGCGGAGCACGGGCTCTAGAGCACAGGCTCAGCACGAGCGCGTAGTTGCCCCGTGGCATGTGGAATCTTCCTGGACCAGGGATCAAACCCCCTGAACTGGTAGGAGGATTCTTTACCACTGAGCCACCAGGGACATCCCAAGCTTTGCATTCTTGATGGGCTGCTGGCTCTTCAGAGATGAGCACCATTTGGCCCCTGCCCCTCCCAGGACCTCTACTATGCTGTCTCCCTGCCCCTCCTCCCTCTCATGGTTGCTGGGGACCCAGATGGTGTGATTAAAGAGAATTCTCTTTGGCATAGTGGAGTATAATTACCATGTAACTGCAACAACACAAAACTCTACCCTGGCTTTTGGATAAGGGATTTTTTAGCAGATAAGCTTTGCTGAATTTGTATATTGTGGTCTGAGTGGCTTTTCTTTACTAGTTTTGTTCAGTTCCACTCAGTCTTTAAACACGGACACACCGCACACCCTCCCACTCTGCCTTTTCCTGGCTCAGAATCCACAGATGCTCCACTGTGTATATTTTTGTATATATGAACTTGTTTATGTTATTCTTGAGTGTGACCCCAAATGGTTGCATTCTCTCGCTTTGTTCCACAGTTTTCTATGGGTTTTGCCTCTGGCTTGTCTTTTGTGTACATTCACTGTGGCGTGCTCTGTTTTCCTGCTTTGATCAGGTGATCAGGTTTGTTGAAATCTCTCTGCGGCGCTGAAAGAAGCAGAGAACCTAGACGATTAGGCAGGCGAGGCATTCCAGGAGGAGGAAAGCTAACCAGAGAGGGGAGGCTCCCAGGAGGGGTAGTGTGTGAGCAGGGGCCTGACGGCAAGACTCTGCAGCCGCATGTTCAGCTGCAGCAGGCTTTGTTCGCTACGTGGATGTTCATAGACTCCCAGAAGGTTAGAGTGACAAAGGGGCTCTGAAATCAACTAGCTCATCCCTCGTTTTGTAGTTAAGGCCCTGGAAGCTCAGAGCAGAGAAATGACCTGCCGACATCGAATCCCCAGCCAGTGGCCCTGCTGGGCTAGAAGATTCATCTCTCAGTTCATGAAAGCAAGTTGGCAAAGCATACTTATCCGTGGGCTGCTTTTTCGAGGAAAAGAATAGATCATCTAGTAGAGAGTCCCATTCAACAAATGTTCATATGTGGGGACTGTGTCTCCCCCTCCCCCCACAGTGGGTGGCAGGGGCGGAGAATGGAGCAGATAATATTTGAATGAGCTTCTTTTTTTTTAAGAATTTATTTATTTTTGGCTACCCTGCGTCTTCTGTAGGCTCTTCATTGCTGTGTGCAGTCTTTCTCTAGTCGCAGTGGGTGGGTTAATCATGTGGCTTCTCTTGTTTGGAGCACAGGTTCTAGGGTGCAGGGGCTTCAGTAGTTGTGACACACGGGCTTAGTTGCCCTGTGACATGTGGGATCTTTGTTCCCAGACCAGGAATTGAATCCATGTCCCCTGCACTGGCAGGCAGATTCTTAACCACTGGACCACCAGGGAAGCCCCTCGAATGAGCTGTAAGCTTCTCCTCGTTCGCACTGTCACTGTCTCATCTTCTCTGTTTCACTGGAACAGGTCTGAGCAGAGGTGAGCTGAGGCTCTCTGGGACAGGAGGAGTGCATGCTGTGGAGGTCATTAGTTGCATGCAGCCTTGCCCACCGACCCTTTGCCTGAGGCTCTGGGGAAAGCTGGCTTTGCAGGCTGGCCACAGCCTGGTGCATACACTCGGGGCCCCGGAGAGGGTACAGGAAATGAGGCCCGAGAGCTCACGACGGTGTAAATGTCAGTATAAACGTCAGTGATGAGAACCCAGAGCCCCAGTGACATCAGGAAGTGGGAGCAGAGCGCTTAGTTGCGGGACCCCACCTCCAGCAGCGGCCTGGGGTTAGCATACTTCTGCTGCAGTGTTTGCTTTACAGGCTCGGGTCGCTGTTTCGCTGGCCTCAGGCCTGCCGCCTCAGCTATCAGTGAACATTTGTTCTTGGCAGGTCACTGGCTAGACTCCAGCACCCACGGGTCCCCCACCCCATCTCTCATTCCAGGATCCCAGAAGGGAGAATGGATTGCCTTTCCCTTTCCGTTGGCCGATCCCCAGAAGAAGCCTGGTGTTTCTGCCCAGTGTGTGTGTGTGCTCAGTTGCTCAGTTGTGTCCGACTCTTTGCGACCCCGTGGACTGTAGCCTGCCAGTCTTCCCTGTCCATGGGGTTGTCCAGGCAAGAATACTGGAGTGGGTAGCCATGCCCTCCTCCAAGGGATCTTCCCGACCCATGGATCGAACCCAGGTCTCCCACACTGCAGGTGGATTCTTTACCATCTGTGCCACCAGGGAAGGCCTTCTCCCCAGTCCCCAAATCCTTTGTTCTGAGCTGGAGTTGCTTCCAGCCGGAGCGGCTCAGGGCAGTCAGGTGAGTGCAGAATTGCGCTGGGGGGTGGGCTAGACCAGTGGACAGGCAGGGACCTAGGCATGGGACTGCTCTGCTCCCACTTCCCCTGCCCTCTGTGGCAGGAGCTGGGAGAAGAATGTTGACCCAAGGCCAGAAGCACAGTGAGAGGCTTTGGTCTGTTCCCATGATTGAGAAGTGGACTCTGCTCCTCCTGTCCCAGCTTACCTCTGTTCCGACCTGCTCCAGTGATAGAAAAGATGAGAGGGCAATGATGTAGATGGTGAGGATCTTAAAACTCATCCGAATATTACTCAAAAAGAACGAAATAATGCATTTGCAGGAACATGAATGGGCCTAGAGATGATCATACTAAGTGAAGTAAATCAGACAGAGACAAATATCATATGCTGTCACTTACATGTGGAGTCTGACGTATGATACAGATCAACAAGGCTGTGAAACAGAAACAGACTGGGAGGTACAGAAGACAGACTTGTGGTTGCCTTAGGGGAGGGGGAGGCAGGGAGGGATGGATTGGGAGTTTGGGATTCGCAGATGCAAAGTATTAGATATAGAATGGATAAACAGCATGGTCCTACTATGTAGCACAGGAACTATATTCAGTGTCCTGTGGTAAACCATAATGGAAAATATGAAATATATCAGTTCAGTTCAGTCACTAAGTTGTGTCCGACTGTTTGTGACGCCATGAACTGCAGCACGCCAGGCTTCCCTGTCCTTCACTATCTTCCAGAGCTTGCTCAAACTCATGTCCATTGAGTCAGAGATGCTATCCAACCATCTCATCCTCTGTTGTCCCCTTCTCCTCCTGCCTTCCGTCTTTCCCAGCATCAGGGTCTTTTCCAGTGAGTCAGTTCTTCACATCACGTGGCCACAGTGTTAGAATTTCAACTTCAGCATCTGTCCTTCCAGCGACTATTCAGGACTGATTTCCTTTAGGATGGACTGGTTGGATCTCCTTGCTGTCCAAGGGACTCTCAAGAGTCTTCTCCAACGCCACAGTTCAAAAGCATTGATTCTTCAATGCTCAGCCTTCTTTACAGTCCAAGTCTCACACCCGTACATGACTACTGAAAGCCTAACTCGGGGTCCGACTACTCGGGACCTGACTTGATGTCATTTTCTCAGAAAGCCAGGCTGACAGTCTGGAGCTTGCTTGGACTCCTCCCTTTCCTCTGCGCTGCCCCCTTCACGGCCTTCATCCAGGTGATTCCCGAGGCATGGCTCTCCCTCCTCCCTCACTGCCTCCCTCATTGGGGTCTTACCAGCCTCCCTTCTGGGCTCCAGCTTCTCTCTCCAACCCACTGTTGCTGTCTGATTGATCCCATCAGCATTCAGCCTTCTTTACAGTCCAGCTCTCACATCCATACATGACTACTGGAAAAACCATAGCTTTGACTAAACAGACTTTGTCAGCATATTGTAAATATAAAAATATTATATATATATATATATAACTGAGTCACTTTGCTATATAGAAGAAACTAGCACAGCATTGTAAATCAACTATACTACAATAAAATTAAAAACAACGCTCATGCAGGCACCACTGGGATGGCTGACACCATATAACAGCTTCCACGACTCCCCAGAAGTCATTCCTTGACTGGATGCTGTGTGAGGCCCAGGGCCATGGAGAGCAGGGCTCTAGCCCCGCAGGTAGGCCTGTCCTTCTTGGGGACCACAGTCTGAGAGGAGTGACAGTGACGGGCATGTGGGTATAGGGTGGCCTGTCCAGACTCGGATGCTTCCCTGGGGAATCTGTGCACAGTGATGCTCACAGCTCCTCCCAGCTCTGAGATGTGGGGGTTCTGCCTGTCAGGGTCCAGCCCTGGTGGATCCAGGGTAATTCGAAGCGGGGATGGCGTGGCGAGAGAGAGATATAGATTTAGAGAGAGATAAAGAAAGAGTTTGCAGTTAAGAGAATAGAGGAGAGAAAGAGGCTGAATAACTTGGTTTACGTGGAAGGCTAATAAAACCTTGAGACAAGAGGTTTGTACCATCTATGTAGGCCACCGGCGCCCGCTTGAGTAGTGGAGGGTGCCCCGCCTTGGGCTCCCTCTCACATGGGTCTTAGAAGCCAGGGCAAGTAAGTAGACATGGTGAGCCTGCAGGCCCCAGATGGGAATTCAGCCAGAAAAGAAGAGAAGGAGAAAAGACCACACGGGGGAAACCAGTCTTTCCAGTGACTGGCTCGTCCTTAATTGTTTGGGAAAGCTTTTTATACTTTTGGTTATACATAGAGATCAATGGATAATACAAAGTTATGCAGCTTCAGCAGCCCTGACTCTTACCGAGACCAGGCTTTCTCTCTGCATACCTAGCTGTATACACAAGTCTTAGGTGATTTACATCATTTTCTGGCCAGAAGGCCTATTAGCATTTTATGGCCCTTTTCTGATAACGGTCTGTCAGCCAGAAAACTTATTTGCCTTAATAGTGTTTTTCTTTTCCAAAATCTGGTGCCACTCTCAGAAAGCACTAAATAAAGTTACATTCTTACATAGCAAGGACACAACAATTTATAACAAGGAAAGAGGAGTACAGTGATTTTATAACAAAGAGAAAATTCATTAACTCAAAAGTCTAGTATTGCTAACATCAAAACTACTATATTCCTATTTCTGCATCCCGTTTACATTGATTAATATCCTCCCAGGTGCCTAAGGATATGGAGGCCTGGCGGTAAACATTAACTCAACAATGAAACCCTTCACCAAACTAATTCTTAGCTCTAAAAGGCTCTATATCTTTAAGATGTTTTAAGCTTCATACCTCTCGCGGTTGGGGGCTGTAAACAATCACAAGTTGTAAAAGTGTGGGGGAACCTGTCAGGCAAGTTAGAGAGCCATCAGAGGAATTTGAGCTGAGACACTCCTTTCATATGCAGGAGACCAGTTGGAGCTCTAAGTTAACTTTTTCCAGAGAAAGGTGGTTGGGGATAGCCCCCTGTAATGTCAGAAGAGTGTAGTATAGCAGACAGTAAACAGACAGATTTTGGTTTCGGGGGAGATGCTCAGGCAGAGGACGCCTTGAGACTTGACTCGCCTTGCCCGTCAGGTCTCTCTGCATGACCTTGTCATGGATGGGATCTCCTATGCTGGCTCCCGGCATCCACCATGGCGCCCTCTGAGAGCAGAGGGGTGAGTGTGAAGTGAGCTTCAGAGCTGAGAGCGACAGGCCTCTGAGAAGGGAAAGGACTTGGCTAGTATTTGGGGACACCATGAGGAGAAAGCTTTGGCTGAGGTGGAGGAGAGTTTGTATCGAGAAGCATCAGACTGTGAGTTTGCAGCAAGGGTCAGGTTGGGAATGATTTGCAGGAATCTTCAACAGAGAGGGCTGCTCGTCATGGTGTGAGGGGCTTCTGAGGGCTCTGAGTTCACCTGATTCTGATGGGATCAATCAGACAGCAACAGTGGGTTGGAGAGAGAAGCTGGAGCCTGGAAGGGAGGCTGGGAGGATGCCTATAAGGGAGGCAGTGAGGGAGGAGGGAGAGCCATGCCTCGGGAATCACCTGGATGAGAGCTGTGAAGGGGGCAGCGCAGAGGAAGGGGAGGAGTCCAAGCAAGCTCCAGACTGTCAGCCTGGCTTTCTGAGAAAATGACATCAAGTCAGGTCCCAAGTAGTCAGATCCCAAGCTAGGCTTTCAGTAGTCATGTACGGGTGTGAGACTTGGACTGTAAAGAAGGCTGAGCATTGAAGAATCAATGCTTTTGAACTGTGGCGTTGAAGAAGACTTGAGAGTCCCTTGGACAGCAAGGAGATCCAACCAGTCCGTCCTAAAGGAGATCAGTCCTGAATATTCATTGGAAGGACTGATGCTGAAGCTTAAACTACACTGCTTTGGTCACCTAATGCAAAGAGCTGACTCATTGGAGGAGACCTTGATGCTGCGAAACATTGAGGGCAGGAGGAGAAGGAGGTAACAGGATGAGATGGTTGGATGGCATCACTGACTCAATAGACATGGCCTTGGGCACACTCTGGGAGCTGGTGAGGGACAGGGAGGCCTGGTGTGCTGAAGTCCATGGGGTCGCAAAGAATCAGACATGACTTAGCGACTGAACAGGAACAAATAGATCCCAAGAATGCATCACCAGCAGTCAGCGCTGATTTGAAGAAGTGCTTGGTCCTCAGAGCTCCAGACATCCTGGCCCCTTGAGACCCAGACTGGCCACATTCCAGGCTCCTCTGAGTCAGCCTGGCTAGTACCACCCGAGGACACGACTAAGCCCTGGAAATCAGCACCTGCCTTTACTAGCCACCCTGGCTTCTTCCCAGTTAATCTCTAGTAAAGGTCTTCACTAAGCACTTGGTGTTGTTGTTTAGTCTCAGTCATGTCTGGCTCTTCATGACTTCATGGAGTATAGCCCACCAGGCTCCTCTTTCCATGAGATTCCCCAAGCAAGAATACTGGAGTGGATTGCCATTTCCTTCTCCACGGGATCTTCCCAACCCAGACACTGGCAGGCGGATTCTCTACCACTGAGCCTCCAGGGAAGCCACACTAAGCACTTAGTTGTATCTTAAAAACTCTATCCACGTGTAGGATATTTTTAGAATCTGGCTCTTATTGAACTGGCAGGGGGGTTTCAGATGGGGCTATTCTAATAGCCATCCTCAGTAATCTCAGCATAGTTCCGATGAAGCATTTTGAAGAGTCGGGTACAGATGGTCAGGGACAGTCTTGTCACTCACAGGTTCTCAAGCCCATTTATATCCACCATGTCACTGAGTTCCCTTACTCCTCACTGCAAACACCCGAGGAAGGAATTCCTACTTAGATTTTACAGACCCAGAATTTGAACCCAAGATCTCCATCCTCAAACCGCACCTTCCAAGTGATCTCTGCCCCCTTGATGCCTCTCCATCAGAGTTAGTCCCCTGGGTAGCATCCTGTTTTTGCCAGAACTACGGCTGGGAAGGTCCATGTGTTGGGTCACACCCACCATGGAGTGAATAGGAGAAATGGAGGACATGGTCCATAGCACCGTTGACCTGCTTGAGCCCAGGGTGCTGAGTTTCCCATGGGGAGGGCAGGAAGGAGCAGGGAAGAGTGAGAAGGGTGGAGTGGTCTGGGGGCAGGGGAAGGTGACAGCCCTGTGACAACTGGTGATGGGCAGAGATTCAGAAACTGCGTCAGCAACCTTTGCTGCAGCCTTGACCTGGCCAGGGGATTGCTGGCGAGGGCATTGCAAAGCTCACTTGCTTCTTGCCCCTGTCTTTCTCTGCTGTATAATCTTAGGCGTGTTCCCAACACGTGTGGTGTCTCCGTCCTATTGTCTGAAAGCTGAGGTCCACATGGCCAGTCTTACTTTGTTTTTCTTCCTAGAAAAGAGGAGTGAAAGTTGCTCAGTCGTGTCTGACTCTTTGCGACCCCACGGACTATACAGTCCATAGGTTTCTCCAGGCCAGAATACTGGAGTAAGTAGTAGTAGTAGCCATTCCCTTCTCCGGGGGATCTTCCCAACCCAGGGATCGAACCCAGGTTTCCCGCATTGCAGGCGGATTCTTTACCGGCCAAGCCACCAGGGAAGCCCTGGTGAAGAGAGGAAGATGATTACAAACCGCGGTCCTCCTCACACGATCCATGCCTTGTTTAATGATTTGTGCACTTTTCAATTGTTGATTCCTTCTTTCCTCTATTCTCATGCCATTGAATTCTTAAACCGCTGTCAACTTTGGTTAGGGTCTGAGGACAGTGCCAACTTTGGGAATGTATCAGTACATCTTGATCTTGGCCGCCTGGCTGTTTTGTGTGTCTTAACACCCTCTGACCTCATATACTCATTCATTCGGCAAATATGTATTGTGCAAGCCTGACTGCTAGGGGGCGAGTATACATGTTTTGGTTTCCTAGGGCTGCATGGCAGAGCACCGCAACCTGGGTGGCTTTTTGTTGCTTAGTTACTTGGTTGTGTCCAGCTCTTTGCGACCCCATGGACAGGCTCCTCTGTCCATGGGATTTCCCGGGCAAGAATACTGGAGTGGGTTGCCATTTGCTCCTCCAGGGGATCTTCTTGATCCAGGGATCGAACCCAAGTCCCCTGCATTGGCAGGAGGATTCTTTACCACTGAGCCACCAGGGAAGCACCTGGGTGACTTGAAACAATGGAAATCGATCCTCTCACTGTTCTGCAGGCTGGAAGTCTGAGATCCAGGTGTGCACAGGACCATCCTCCCTCTAAAAACTCTGGGGGAGGATCTTTCTTGCCCTCTTTCTCTACTTCTGATGTCGCTGGCTATCCAGTGGTGTTCCTTGGCCTGTAGACGCATCATTCCAACCTCGGCCTCTGTGGTCAGCTGGCCTTCCGCCAGTGTGTCTGTCTGTCAGGACACCAGAAATTGGGTTAGGACCCACCCTACTCCAATCTGATCTCATCTTAACTAATGATAGCAGCCAAGACTCTGTTTTTAAAGAAAGTCGTATTCTGAGGTCCCAGGTGGACATAAAATTGGCAGGGACAGTTTGACCCAGTGCAGTATAGTTTGGGCATTTTCCTTGGTCCCCTTTTTTGTCTCACTGAGCAGCCAGAATGGAGAGTTTAGAATCTGGGTCTTCACAGCCAGTACAGGGATGCCAAGGGTGTGGTCCTGTCTCTGGGAGCTGGCCATTTTGTTAGGAAAAAGAGAACATGTACCCTTGTGACTACAGGACAGGGCAGTGTGGGATAAGCATCAAATAGTACCAAGGACATGTGTTCAAACAGGCCATGCCCGCATGTGGCAGGAATGATGGATCAGAAAAGGCTTGGCCATGAGAGTGGCAATGAGCAGCCTTGGTGGGGCAGGTAGTGATAGGAGATTGATGGAGAGGGCCCCCTGGCTCGCCAGCCTGGGAATAGCAGGCTGCAGGGCATGAAGGGACAGGTCTCTTCTGGGAATGATGTGACGTCTAGCATGATGAGCGAGGCAGGGTTGATGGGGCCAGACAGCCCTGAGCTGATCCACGGCTCGCTCACTCATTAGCTGGCTGTGTGGTCATCTGAACCTAGCATGTGTGGACTGACTTGGGTCACACAGGCTAGAATCCCTGCTGGAGCCTCACCATGGAAGGAGGCCCCACTAAGGAGCATTTAGAAACCGCTTCTTCCATCCAGGTGCTGAAGCTAGAAATCTGAACCTGATCCGGGCTGCCTCCTCTGCTTTCACCTACATTAGCCAAGGTCTGTCTCTTCTACTTCTTAACAGCCACTGACATCCTTCCTCATGGCTACTTCCCTAATTCAGGGCTCCCCCACCTCTCAGCTGGGTGCAACCTCCTCCTTAGCCTCCCTGCATTTATTTCCCCCTGTTCCCATCCCTTTTCTGACACCACAGCCCGAGCGCTCTTCCTTGTGCATATCTGGCCACACTTGTGTTTCAGGTCCCTCCTGTGGCTTCTGGTGCCCTCGGGGTCAAGTTCAACACTTGCACCAGGCCTCAGAGACCCTCCACTTTCTCACCCTTCTTACCCCATCATTGGTCCCCCCGGCTTCCAATCCTATCAACTCTCACAGATCTTTAAGCTCTTATGGGGATTGTTCTCTCTGCCTGGAACTTTCCCCTTTCACTGTGTCTTAGATAGTTAAGGCTGTTACAGCAATACCACGGGCTTTCCTGGTGGCTCAGGGATAAAGAATCCACCTGCCAATGCAGGAGAGTTGGGTTTGATCCCTGAGTTGGGAAGATCCCCTGGAGAAGGAAACAGCAACCCACTCCAGTATTCTTGCCTGGGAAGTCCCATGGACAGAGGAGCCTGGTGGGCTGTAGTCCATGGGATCACAGAAAGTCAGAACTTAGCAACTAAACAACAGTACCACAGACTGGGTAGGCGACTTAAAAGGCAGAGATTTCTTTCTCACAGTTCTGGAAGCTGGAAGTCTGAGACCAGGACTGGGTTCAGATGCAAGCCTTCATCCTGGCAATGGCTGCCTTCTTGCTAGATCTTGCTATAGCAGAGAAAGCATGCTTGCCAGTACGAGCGTGAGGAAGGGAGGGGGAGAGAGACTGCTCTCAGAGGTCTCTTCTTATAAGGGCACTAACTGCATTATGGGGGCCCCACCCTCATGACCTCATCTAACCTTAATCACCTCCCAAAAGGCCCCAACTCCGAATACCATCACATAGGAGGGTAGGGCTTCAACACATACATTTGATGTTGGGATGAGGGAGCCACAGACATTCAGTCCATAACACACTCCCACTCCTCCCTTTACTTAGCCACTTCTGTTCCTCCTTGCAGTTTCACTGTGGATGTCACTTCTTCCAGGAAGGCTTCCCTGATTTCTGCCTCCCCCACCCTCAACACACACACACACACACGAAGGTGGACTGGGTAGAGCCCCATGTGCCTCCAAAGCATATTTCTGACTCTTCCTTTCTGTAGGGCGAGGTTTTTTTTCTTTTTGATATTTATTTGGCTGCATCGGACTTAATTGCAGCACACGGACTCTCTCACTGTGGCCTGTGGGCTGAGTAGTCGTGGCCTGAGGGCTTAGCTGCTCTGCATCAAGTGGAACCTTAGTTCCCTGACCAGGAATCAAACCCGTGTTGCTGCATTGCAAGACAGATTCTTAACAGCTGACCCACCAGGGAAGTCCCTCAGAGGGAGTTTTTGTTTCCTCTGCAGGCGACCTGCTCCAGAAAGCCGTCCTCTAACCTTAGTGCTGTGTGTCACCCTTTCAGGACCACCGGGCCCCAAAGGTGATCCGGGGGATGCAGGGAAAGAAGGCGAGCCCGGAATCCCTGGACTACCTGGACTTCGAGGTAATGGGGGCCCCGGGAGGGACCTGAACATACCAGGAAGGGAAGCGGCTCCCCCATCCGTCCCTGACTTTCTGTTTTATCGTTGGTGTCGGTGATGGGGCTCTCAGGACAGTCCCCAATCGACTCAGCTTCAGACGCCCTATTCTGTTAAAAGACTAAGAGGCTCTTGGTGTAACACTGTGTGTTTTAGTCTCTCAGTCGTGTCTGACTCTTTGTGACCTTGTGGACTGTAGCCGTCAAGCTCCTTTGTCCGTGGGATTTCCCAAGTAAGAATACTGAAGTGGGTTGCCATGCTCTCCTTCAGGAGCTCTTCCTCACCCAGGGATCAAACCCAGGTCTTCCATGTAGCAAGCAGATTCTTGACCATCTGAGCTACCAGGAAAGCCCTGCTGTTAATATAAGTCAGTTAAAAAGATCTTTCTGATTTGGAAAGCTTAAAACATTTTTAAAGTAGTGTAACAGTAAGATGGAGCAAATCCTTTTCCATAGAAAGTACCAGGGTCTGAAGGAAAAGAGTGCACAGGAGTCTTACAGTTCCCTGAAGCCACTCCCCACCCCAGGAGTCAGGGCCCCTGAGACCAGGATCATCAGAAAGAATCGAGGGTGACCTCTGGTCCAGAGCAACCCTTCAAGTATGCCGCACCCCCTCGGCATTGCCTGAGTCCGCAGCACTTGACCCCTTGCTTCTGTGGAGACCACCCCAGTCAGCAGATACCTGTCCTCTCCTGCCCTTTGCTACCTGCCCTAGTGACAGCCTACAAGGTCCAATAGCTGATAGGAGGGTACTTGGGGACCTTCCGGAAAGAATGTGTTCTCCTAAGATGCCTTTCTCAGGAGTTCCTATTCCATTGCCTTATCAAACTTTGCATCCCAGCCTGTCAATTCTGGAGTCTCTGCTGTGAGCAGCATTTAGGAGAGTGTAGAGTCTTCTTGGGACTTCCCAGGTGGCTCAGTGGGTAGAGAGTCTGCCTGGGATGTAGGAGATGAAGGAGACATGGGTTCGATTCCTGGATTGGGAAGATCCCCAGGGGGAGGGCACAGCAACCCACTTCAGTATTCTTGCCTGGAGAATCCCATGGACAAGAGGAGCCTGGAAGGCTATGGTCCATAGGTCGAAAAGAGTCAAACATAACTGAAATGACTGAGCAAGCATGCACTTAGAGTCTTCTAAGTCAGCAGTCCGCAACCTTCTCAGCACCAGGGACGGATTTCATGGGAGACAATTTTTCCATGAACGGTGAGGTGGGGAGGTAGTTTTGGGATGAGTCAAGTGCTTTAAATTTACTGTGCACTTTTTTCCATTATTATTACTTCAGCTCTACCTCAGATCATCAGGCATTAGATCCTGGAAGTTGGGGACCCCTATTCTAAGTGATTTAAGAAAAGGGGAGGCTTATCAGGGGAAAGGTATCTGCTTATTTGTGTCAGGAATTACACCTCCAAACCCTCTCCTTCCTAAATCTCTAAGGAGGCTGCAAACAGGGGAGGAGGCAGAGGCTGGTGGAGGCGGAGCTCACAGCCTGGCCTTCACTCCTGGCCTCCGCCTCTCAGTGCAGCTCCCTAAACTCAGACGTTAAGGATGCCCAAGGGCTTCCAGAGTAGTGGAACCTCTTTTTCTCCCTCAGTCAGTGATGGGATTGGGGACCCCTAGGTATATGCTGCATGAGATTCAGAATTCCATGACAGCAGGGCTGTTGGCCTATAGGGATGTTATGTTGGCGGGGGGGTGGGAAGGAATCAAGCCCTTTTCTGGGGTCCTTCCACCCTCTTGGGACCCTGGTCATTTGGTGTTTGCTGTAGAGGAATGATAAGTGAAAGGCAGATTTCTTCAT
Organism: Redunca redunca; assembly: GCA_006410935.1. NCBI lineage: Eukaryota > Metazoa > Chordata > Mammalia > Artiodactyla > Bovidae > Redunca > Redunca redunca. The sequence continues at coordinate 1,356,977 of SJYQ01000519.1, read as the reverse complement.
GTCTTGGAAAAAGGCCAAAGAAAACGAACTAACATTCAAAGCAGAAAAGAACAATTAATTAGTTAATCAGAGTGCCCTGCTTTGCAGAGATAACTTTGGGCTTAGGTCAGGCCTCTGGGGTGGAGGCCTCACTGGATAAAAGCAATTGTTGACTTCCGGTCTCCATGGTGACCCGCGGCTGGTGTCACAGACCGTGTGGCCAGGAGCCCTGGGGCCTGATAGATCAACAGCCTGTCTGGCCCCAGTTATTGAGCTTTCGGACTTCCTCCCTCCTTGTCAGCCTGCCATCCCCTTCTCTACACTTCCCTGTGTTTGCTGCAAGGAAGGGACCTTTCTATTTTTTTTCCTATGGAATGAGGAGTGATTTTATCTTCTTCCTACCCTAAGTACCAATAAGCCCTTTTCATCAAGCATAAGATGAAGCCAGCCCATCAGGGCTAAGATCCTGTCTCCAACAGTGTCTGCTGTGTGACCTTGGGCAGGTGGCATCACCTCTCTGGGCCTCAGTTTTCTCATTGGTAATACAGGTAGAATAATACCTCAGATTATGGGGGGAATTAAATAAGATACTTAATGAAAAGCATTCAGGAAAGTGCCTGGCACATTCAAAAGGCTCAAAATTTTTTTGCAAATCTAAATCTCCAGCATAGGTAGCGCTTGCCCAAATGAGATTGGCACCTCCAACATTGCTCATAATAGTCTTGGACCTTTCTTGGCGGGGGAGGGATCCTAAAGGTGCTGACGGGGAGAGTTTGTGTTTGCCTTTGGGGCTCTGTTTTTGCAGCATCTTTAACTGAAAAAAATCAAGAAGTAGAGGCAACAGGAAGATGCATGGTTGAGCCAGACAGTGGTCACTGAGGGCCCTTCCAGTTCTGAGTCTGAGGCCCCAAAACTTTCTTGTCTCCCTAGGTCTGCCAGGGGAGAGAGGGACCCCAGGACTGCCTGGCCCCAAGGGTGATGAAGGGAAGCTGGGAGCCACTGGACCAATGGGCATGCGTGGCTTCAAAGGTAACACTGCATCTCAGAGCATGCTTGCTCACCACCCGTCCCTGCACACCAACATGGGCACTGGAGTGTGGACCGGATTCAAATTCTGGTTCTGCCACTGACCCGCTGAGTGACCTTGAGCAGTTCACTGAATCTCCTTAAGCATCTGCTGCTTTTCTTTTTGGCCATGCCATGTGACGTGCAAGATCTTACTTCCTGGACAAGGGATCGAACCCATGACCCCTGCAGTGGAAGCATGGAGTCCTAACCACTGAACCACCAGGGAATTCCCATTAAGCATCAGTTCCTCCGCCCCCAAACTAGAAATCCTCATAATGCCATATTTCACAGGGCTCTCATGAGGGTTACATGGAATGTATATGAGTGAAAACATGGTCAACTCTAAAGCACTGTAGAAATGCAAGGGAGTGTTCCTGTGCTTGCCGTTCAGTGACGTAATGAGAGGAAACCGGGCCAGGAGAATGGAGACTGCAAACCCAGGCTAGCCCCTCCCCAGTACTGCCAGATTCCTTACGGTTTGTCATATTCTTCTGATCCCCCAAATAGTTAAAACTTGAACCAGTTCTCAGATTTCCACTGTCAATAGTGTTTCTTCTGACTTGTTTTCCTTCGTGTTAATAGTCACCTTGTTCATTTTCAGGGGAGCCCACTTTATAGTCATTCCCATCTTTTCATGTTCGTTTCAAGTGTCCAAACCTCCTAGCACCATTGCAGAGGAGGAAATCTGACACTCTTTCCCTGGCCTTTGCCTCCTCACTTGTTCTCACCCCACATCAAGGATGACCTGTTAATCTTGGATCACTGGGAATTTTTATTCTACTTTCTGACTGGTGATTAAACAGACTGAGGTTTTCCTTCCTCTTATACCCACATTTTTAAAAATTGATTTTTAAAACACATTACAAAAGCAGCGCATGCTTACTAAAAAGAATTTAACAATACAGAAATGTATGAAGTCTAAAGTAAACAATGAATGCCCTCCTTCATGGTCTCTTATGTGCTTACTCTTCAGAGTAACTACTGTAAACACTTCGGAGCACATCCTGCCAGACTTTTTCCCAAAAGCACATTCATATTTACATATATGGTTGCCTTTTTTTTTTTTCCCCAAAACTTGGATCACACAAGGCATCTTCCTCTGGAACTTGCTGGCTTCCTTTTTTTTCATGAGAGAATTTGCCATAAGCTTTTGATTTGCAGTTGTCTTTCTGGAGGCACTTGGATGGAATCCCCGGTCTTTTTAATGTCCCCTTGAGTGGTGTCAGGACCTTTCAACTTCTCTGTAGAGTGAGATGTTAGCTGAGAAAAGAGCTCTGTTCTTTTAACCATATCCCGGGAAGGAAATGCCACAATTCCCTGGAAACTCTCCCTGGTGTTGTATAGCTTCCCCCACCAAAAAATCTGCCTGATGTAGAACCTATGTTTCTCCTTGTAACCGAAGACCCTCCCTACTTCCTTTTCTCCCTGCATGCTTATTAGAGCAGCCTTGGATTTGAGCTTCTAAAATTTTGGCTATTTAATAGGAATATCTTTTCTTTGTCTTCTCCCTATGGGATACCATGCACTCCTTTAAGTCTGTGCTGCGATGCTCCTCTGTGTTTTAATTAAGAGGGAAGGAAACTTCTCAGCTCGGTGCCCACCCACCCTGCTCCCAAGGAGGACTGGACAGACAGCATAACTGACTCGAGCGCTTACCCTTCCCGCCACACATGCCCTGCAGGTCTGCGGGCTCCTGCCTCAGCATTTCTCTGGTTTGGGGTTAATGTCTCCTGCAGATAAGACTTTGTTCACCATGTGGATTTATTTCCATTTCTAATGTGGGTTTTCCTCCTCTGTTCTAGGTGATCGAGGCCCAAAAGGGGAGAAAGGAGAGAAAGGAGACAGAACAGTGGATGCCAGTAAGGAAATTCTGTTGGGGTCACTGGATTCTGGGTCAGCATGGGTGTGGCTGTTGCCCCAAGCAGCCCCACAAGTTTTGGGGTCTGGGAGATGGAGCCATTGGCCCCAACTCCAGTGTCAAAGAAGCTACCTACCTGTTCCGGGGCTCAGTTTGTCCAGCAAGAGAGAATTATACCCCAGGGGCGCAGGCTATGTTTCCAGTGGTTGTGTGGAAGGGTCTGGAGGCAGACTGCCCAGGCTTCTTTCTGGTTGCCTCACTATGTAAGGTGTGCCTCAGTTTTCTCATCTATAGAATGGGAATAAAAAGTGTTCTTATATCATAGAGTCATTGTGAGAATTAAATGAGTCAATCCATGTAACTGGTAGTTAGGACACATGGTTAGGACTCAGTATTAATTAATAGTATCCTCTGTAATACACAATTCAGACAGACTTGCTCAAATCATCAGAGATGCTTGCTAAAATTCAGTTACTGACTTCATTAAAGAGCTTGACCTACCTGGGTCGTTATATGGGGAAAGGTGTTGAGGCTAAGCAGAATCCTGCTTGTTTTTTTCCTCTGCCACTAACTGAGCAGTGATGCTGGAGATCTCATTTGGCAGACCACTGAGTCCAGAAATGGATGTCTCTCCAACCAGGGTCCTTCCTACAATGTTGACGAGGGAAGTCAGCTTATCTAGTTAGTCTTTTCCAGGGCTTACTTCCACTATGAAGGGCTCCATGTAGGACCTTGGAGAGATCGCCAGAGAAGAGCGAGCTTCCAAGCCAGGTTTCAGTGAATAGAATTTTCTAGCCAAGTTAAAAAGACAGTACCAGCACATAGTATTCTGGGGGCTCTAAAATCTACCATCTGCGTAAAGGCTCAAGCTGTTTCCCCTCTTCTAAGGCATATGGGCTCTGGTGTGGCTCTCCAGGAATCTAGGGCCTGGGGAAATGGACAGACACCTCTGGAGATGTGCACTTTGGACCCAGCATGAGGTTTCCTGAAGGCTGATCCTCGGTTTCAGTGGGTCCTAAAGAGATACTTCCATCCAAGCTATGCAGGACCAAGAGACCTTGCTCTTGAATAGTACCTTCTCCAAAGTCCCTGAACCTTTATCTTGCCTCCTACTTCCTCTGCCCTTTCCTTTCCTAGGACAGTGATTAAGGATCCAATAGGAGAAACGGACGTGATACCTTTTTGTCTCTCTAAAGCGATGGGTGTACCTGAGGACAGGTATGCCCATATCTACAGGGACTCCATATGCTCATCTTCCCTTGCTGTGCCATGCCAGGTTGCTTCAGTCATGTCCAAATCTTTGCAACCTCACGGACCATAGCCCGCCAGGCTCCTCTGTCCATTGGATTCTCCAGGCAAGAATACTGGAGTGGGCTGCTGTGTCCTTCTCCACACCTTACCTTGGATGCTGTAATCCACAAGCAATCTGTATGCTTTCTAGCATTATCTAGAGTCCCTTTCAAGGACAGCCAAGGGCTTGACTGGGAGTGTCTCAGCTAGAAGAGATGTGTTGGACCGTGCAGGAGCCAAAGAAAAAAATTGAAGGCAAAGGAAGGGAGTCTAAATCTGATCTAGGATGTCAGTGATATATCTGAGTCGCATTTCTCTGAGAGCTGAGCAAACTACTTTGTCTCTTGAACACTGCCTTCTACCGCTCTTTGTTGACTGTTGACTTTTGGTAGAACAGTGCCAAGGCAGCTGAGGACCCTGACATTCCCCTGTGAAATGGAGAAGTCCTGATGGGGTGGTGGGAAAGGAGGGACGGTGGAAAGATGACCTCTGAGAGGGAGAGCAGAGACACTGCCCACCCAGTGTGTACCCACGGGTCCTTGTCAGGCTCTTTGGCAGCTTCTCCTGCTGACTCAAGAGCAGGGGGTGGGCTGCGCTGGGCAAGCCTGGAAGAGCTGTGGGCTGTCAGTCACCATGCAGCCCACAGGGATGTTTTCATCTCTGTTTACCTTGCCTCAGTGGGCCTGGCTGGGTGGGCTTTGCAGTAGGATTGGGACCCGAAGCTGGGGGCACAGTGTATGGGGGGATGGGTGTGGGAGAGAGCTGAGTCACAGCGGTTCCATGGGCAGGGAGCCTGGGGGAAGGGCATCAAATCCACTTGGCCCTGGAGCCTCTATTCTGCACTCAGAGGCTGGCCAGCCCCTTCTCAGGCACTGCTGGTGTTCTTTTTTTGCCCTGAAGGGGCTGTACCATCCCTGGAGCCCAGAGCTCAGGTAACTGCCCCCGACAAGACCCCAAAATGTCTCCATCGGTGATGGAGCAGGAAAGTGGGGTGGCTTTGCAGGTTCAGCCCCATCGACAGGGGACCGTACATGCAGCATGCAAGGCATGAAAGACACACATAAGACACACACACATTGCAGACCCGCCAGGCTGAATGGCCTTGTCCACTTCCCGTTCTGTGAGGCCTGGAGTGGGGAGTAGAGACTCTCAGGGCAAGGAGCAGAGGCTGGACAGAACACCCAGGTCTCAGCCTTCTCTGATTCTGGAGTGAGAGGAAGGCCTCTGGTCTTTTTGTGGGGGCGGGGGCTGTACTGGGTCTTCGTTGCTGCACATGGACTTTCTCTAGTTGCTGCAAGTGAGGGGTGCTCTCTAGCTGTGGTGCTCAGGCTTCTCTTGTTGCAGAGCCCGGGCTCTAGGGCGCATGGGTTTCTGTCATTGTGGCTCCCGGGCTGTGGAGCACAGGCTCAATAATTGTGGTGCACAAGCTTGGTTGCTCCTTAGCGTGTGGGATCTTCTTGGATCAGGGATGGAACCCAAATCTCCTGCATTGGCATGCGGATTCTTTACCACTGAGCCAGCAGGGAAGCGTCCCCACCCACCCCTGCACCTTTTTTTGGTTTTTTGGTACACCTCAAAGCTTGTGGGATCTTAGGTCCCTGACACAAGGATTGAACTCACGCCCTTGGCAGTGAAAGTATGGAGTCCTAACCACTGGACCGCCAGGGAATTCCCAAGCTCCTGGTCTTGAAGAGGAGGAGTGGGCTCCTTAAATAACTTCGAGGAGCCCCCGCTTGGAGATAGGGGTGACGGGGCCTGAGGCTGAAGGAGGGTGATTGAAGCTCTTCAGGGCTGAGACCTGGGCCTTCCCACGGCCTCCACCCACCAGGCTGCCTCTGCTCACGCCAAACCCACACTATAGTCAGACTCCTGGTTATGTTTCCATGGAACTCTGGTCCCAGAGGCACTCACTGGACCCTGGGACTGAGGTTCTGAGGAGGGGCCAGGAGATCGTCTTACAGAAAAGTGAGGAAATTCTGACCCATGCTGAGTGCCTACTTCTGGGGGGTTCTTAGTCATTCCTCTAGCCCAGGGCAGCCCCGCCATGAGTTCCCAGGGGTGAGAGAGAAAGTTCTCAGCCCAGGGTTCCACCTTCCTTAAAAAAGGATGTGGTGAGGAGGAACCCTCTAGGAACCCAGCTTGCCCCTGAGGCCTGGAACCTTTACCAAACACCTCCTACCCTGGTGGCACAGTGGTGAAGAATCTGCCTGCAATGCAGGATCCCCAGCTTCAGTCCCTGGGAAGGGAAGATCCCCTGGAGTAGGAAATGGCTCCAGTATTCTTGCCTGGGAAATCCCATGGACAGAGGAGCCTGGCAGGCCTCAGTCCATGGGGTCCCAAGAATCCAAGATGACTTAGCAACGAAACCTCCACCACCACCTCCCACCTTTAACAGCAAAAAGCTAAAACTCCAGCAGGTGGGGGTGTTACTACATTAAAAGGATTGATGAGAAAAAACATAGACCCCTCCTCAGGTCAGAATTGGAAGTTGGAGGTTTTCCTCTGAAGAAGGCATTATAGCAAAGACTTCTCAGGACCCATGTTTTAAGTCAATATTAAACCATTTTTCAGAACAAGATCTTGTAATTATTGATCCTTGTTTTGGCCTGGAGTCATAGGGTTTTAGAGTCTTAGGATTTTGGAGTCATAAGGGTTGGATGGTATTTCAGACCACCTCCTCTTCCACTCCAGATAGCTGGACAGGATTCCCACAGTCTCCCAGCTAGGACATGGCCAAAGTGAGGCTAAATAGAACTCAGAGCTTCTGATTTCTGCTTGATGAGAGGCAAAGGTCTGTTGTTTTTGTTGTTGTTTGTTTGTTTGAGGCAAGGCTGGTACCATGTTTGGCTTTTGAGAGTTTGGTCAAGAAAAAAAAAGTTATGTTTACACATCTCAAGACAGAAAGACATTTGTTTTACCCTCATCGATGGTCCATTTGCAAGAAAAATACACAGTATTTTTGCAGCGAGGGAGTAAGTAAAGGATCTGTGTTGTTTAAGCCCCACAGCGTGAATTTCAAGCAGGATGTAAATTCAGATTGTTTAAAAATGTTTCCTCAATTAGGATTCACATGGGAAAATGTATGCAGGAGGGGCCAGGGGTAAATTCCAAGCCAGAGCTTAGCGATAGCTATCAGTAGCATCCCAGAAAAACTGAAAAATGGTTAACACCTTGTGTGTGTTTTCAGTATGTAGGGAAATAGGTTTCTGTGTGTTTGGCAGGGTGGGGAACCAGTGGACAACCTAGCATGCAGTATATAAGCTCAAAATAAGTTATCAGGATGGTGGTTTCTAGACAGTTCTTTTCCATCGCTGCTAAGATGTCTCTGTCTCTGCTTTAACCAGTTCTCAATGTTTTGTTTTGTTTTCTGACTATGCCTCACAGTATGTGGACTCTTAGTTCCCCGGCCAGGGTTTGAACCCATGCCTTAACCACTGGACCGCCAGAGAATTCCTTCTATCTCTCTTTTAGAACGTGTGTGTGTGTGTGTGCGCGCGCGCGCGCTCAGTTGCTTCAGTTGGATCTGACTCTTCAAGATGCTATGGACTATAGCCCGCCAGGCTCCTCCATCCATCGGACCCTCCAGGCAAGAATACTGCAGTGCGTTGCCAGGCCTTCCTCCAGGGGATCTTTCTGACCCAAGTCTCTTTTGTCTTCCACCTTGCAGGTGGGTTCTTTACCACTATCACCACCTGGAAAGCCCCTCTTTCAGAATATAGGATGCAATGACTACCCACTGGAGTCTATGAATTGCCTTCCATCCATCCCTGTCTCTGGAGATGCCAGGGAACCTGTCTGGGATAGTGGAGCGCCAGAAGCTAGCATTCTTTCAGACCTGAGGGACAGAGCTACCAGACTTTTTATGTATACTTGTATCTATTAGTCCAACTGTGTGCACGTTTTCTTCCTGGTACAACTTTACTACCTCAGCAACAGCACGATTTGAAAGTAAACCACACTTCCAAGTTAAAGTAGGCACTCACTCAGGACTGCTAACCAATTAGCACCTGGTACTTGGAGAAGTAAAGTGTGCCCCACATTTCACTTAATTCTCCAGTCCTATCCAGGAGGCATAAATCATGTGCCTGTTAGAGAGATAAGGAAGCTGAGGAAGAGGATAAGGGGCCCGCCCAGACCCAGAGGCATTCGTCCTGGGCAGAGCCAAGACCCAAGACGGGTCTGGAGTCCACTAGCAGTTCTTGTGCTGCCATCTTGGATTCTCTTTTATTCTCGGATTCATTCTCTCTGGCCTTTGACCTGGGGGTCAGCATGGGGTCCTCGTGGGCCACTCTCCTTAGTGGGTTTAATATGAAATTGCTAATTTCTTCCTTACTAGTGCTCATTGTTTAAAATTTATTTTTATAATTGAAGTTTAGTTGATATAAACTGTCATATGTTATAGATGTACAGTATAGTGATTCATAATGTTTAAACATTATACTCCATTTACAGTTATCACAAAATATTGGCTCTGCTTCCAAGCTGCACAAAACATCCCTATGTTATACCTAATGGTTTGTACCTCTTTATCCCCTACCCTTGTCTTGCCCCTCCCCTCTTCCCTCTCCCCACTGGCAACCACGTGTTTGTTCTCTATGTCATTGAGACTGCTTCTCTTTTGTTACACTCACTAGTTGTATTTTTTACTTATTTTTTTTTTTGCTTTTTCAAAAAGTTCTTGATGTGGATCATTTCTAAAGTCTTTGCTGAATTTGTTGCAATATTGCTTCTGTTTTATGTTTTGGTTTCTTGGCCCCAAGGCATGTGGGTCTTAGCTTCTAACCAGGGATCAAACCTGCACCCGCTGCATTGCAAGGTGAAGTCTTCCCACTGGACCACCAGGGAGACCCCTAGTTGTATTTTTTTAGAGTCTCAGTTACTTTTAAGAGACTTTTCCCCATCTCAGAGTTTGTTCTTTATTTCACCAAGCCTTGACTGTCTCACCTGCTTGGGGGCTTCTGGGATCGGCCACACTGAAGTTTTCATGCCTGGGATGGGGGCTCTGCCTCTGAAAGCAACACTTCCCCCCTCACAGGCTTTTCCTGTTTTTCCTGACTGATTGTGTTCAGTTTCTGCCTCTGTTCATCCCTTCTCTTTATCCTCACATAGTGTCCGTGACAGATGCAAACCACAGGATGGTGGAGATGGAAAAGTGTTTTTTAAATGTTTATTCCCTTCCCTTTATTTTTGGTGACTGAAAATACAAGGAGATACAAAACTCACTCAGAAGAATCGTGTCGCGGCAAAGCAATGGTTTTTCCAGTAGTCGTGTTCAGATGTGAGAGCTGGATCATAAAGAAGGCTGAGTGCCGAAGAACTGATACTTTCCAACTGTGGTACTGGAAAAGACTCTTGAACAGTCCCTTGAACAGCAAGTCTTGAGAGTCCCTTGAACAGCAAGGAGATCCAACCAGTCAGTCCTAAAAGAAATCAACCCTGAGTATTCATTGGAAGGACTGATGCTGAAGCTGAAGCTCCAATACTTTGGCCACCTGATGCAAAGAGCCGACTCACTGGAAAAGATCCTCATGCTGAGAAATATTGAGGATAGGAGGAGAAGGGGGAGACAGAGGATGAAATGGTTGGATATGAGTTTGAGCAAATTCTGGGAGATGGTGAAGGACAGGAAAGAGTGGGGTGCTGCAGTCCATGGGGTCACAAAGAGTTGGACACGACTGAGCAAGTGAACAAGAAATACTGCTTCAGGTGCTGGCTGGAGCAGAGCAGGAGACACTTGAGAGGAAATGAGCACAAGGACGGAAGATAAGGAGTGCTGGGAACCTGATAAGAACTGAACAGGAACAGGTGAGGCCTGAAACCTGAGTAACCCAGCATGCACAGCACAGAGCCAGTTTGGAAGGGAGTCAAGAAGGTGAGGGGTTCATCTCACTTCTGTCACAGAGAAAAGGTAGACGTGTGGAAGGAAAGAAACGCTTAGGGAAGAGAATGTCAGTTGTTCACTTACTTAGCGAACATTCTGGAGAAGGCAATGGCACCCCACTCCAGTACTCTTGCCTGGAAAAATCCCATGGACAGAGGAGCCTGGTAGGCTGTAGTCCATGGGGTCGCGAAGAGACACACACGACTGAGTGACTTCACTTTCACTTTTCACTTTCATGCATTGGAGAAGGACATGGCAACCCACTCCAGTGTTCTTGCCTGGAGAATCCCAGGGACGGGGGAGCCTGGTGGGCTGCCGTCTATGGGGTTGCACAGAGTCGGACACGACTAAGGCGATTTAGCAGCAGCAGCAGCAGCGAACCTTCACTCGTCCTTCGCTGGAGACCAGGCCCCGGCTGAGGGCCCCATGAGGAAGGCCTGTCCTCACCTTGAGCAGCTCAGAGCCCGGCAGTTGAGGGGGACATGCAACATTCCTCAGAGAGCATGGTGGGGGCTGTAGGAGACGAAGGTACAAAGGGAGTCACTGGATGACGTGTCTTTGATCCAAGTCTTGAAGACCAAGTTGGTGTCTGTCTGGTGTCTGGAGAAGGTGAAGCAATTCCAGGTAGAGAACCTCACGTAAAACAGCAGAGCACTGTCTGATAAACCCAAAATGTTTGCTGCAGCAGCCAAGGTTTGGGAACAGGAATCAAAACCTGAGGCCAGGAAGGCATCTGGGGATCTGTGGACAGGAGGTCAGGCTTGGTCTCTGGGCAGCCAGGAGGAGCTGCAAGCAGCATGTGATGTGGCAGCAGTGGAGGTGAACAGCCAGGTGGAGGCCCAGGCTAGAGCTAGGACCCGGGCCGGGACACTGGAGCCCCAGCCGTGCACAGTGGCCCTCGGCACCTCAGCCGGAGCTGGCGCCCGGCAGGCTGGCTGTCCCCCAACGGAAAGGTCCACTTTGGGCCCAGGCTTCCCTGCTGCCACTGCTCTGCTCTCACTGAGCTGCTTCCCTTCGAGAAAATCCTATTTTTCAGAATCCCCAATTTCCTGAGAAGGAGAGGAGACAGGCGGGCTGCAGAGCAGCAATCCTGAGATCTGAGTGCCCTTCTGACCCAGCCATGTGGCCTTGAGGTCACCCTCTGAACCTCTCCAACCGCAATTTCCTCTTTTCTCCTCTGCTCTGTGCACGATCTGGCCCTGTCGGCATTCCGCTTTGCCAAGAGCCTGTATTAAGCTTTCCGAAAACAAATCCAGTGACTTTTCCTGAAAGCTTCCAGCGACCCCTTCCAGGAGACTTCAGATTGCTTGATGCAGAAAGCTGCTCAGTTCCGATGAATCTGAGCCACCCTTGGTTTGATGGCTTTGAATAGATCCAAGAAGCCTAGGAAAAACACGAAGCTGGGCTCCTTTAAGAAGCCAGGGGGTGAAGTAGGGGAGTGTGGTGGCAATAGGGGGGCTGCCTGAGAGCCTCTGACATTCCCAGCCAAGAAAACAGAGGGAAGAGGTGAAGCTTGGGCCCTGGGGCAATGCAGCTCCCTTGGAGAATCCGAGATCTCACAGAGAATCAGAGGATGCTGGGAGGTCACTAACAGGCCCACTAGGATTTCTGTTCTGGGCTTCCCAGGTGGCGCAGTGGTAAAGAATCCATTTGCCAGTGGAGGAGATGTAGGAGACATGGGTTTGATACCTGGGTCAGGAAGATCCCCTGCAGAAGGAAATGACAACTCACTCCAGTGTTCTTGCCTGGAGAATCCCATGGGCAGAGGAGTCTGTTGGCTATGGTCCATGGGGTCTCACGACAGTTGGAGACGACGTAGCCACTGAGCACACAGCATCTGTGTTTCTTGCATGAACCATGTTCAGCTGACACCCATCCTCCCGGGGGCCTGGAGGACCACAGCATCCCCCTGTCCTTGGCAAACAGCTGGTGGTTTCTGGGATCTGCCCTGAAGAAACTTTTAGTAATACAAACCTCAGACCAAAGGTGAGCGAGGCATTTTCTACAAAAACAGCGCCTTGGAACCACTGAAGAATTGAAGTTTTCGTCTTTGATGTGGGTTTTGTTTGAAGAAAGCTTTAAGTTGAGACATACATTAAAACCAGGAACGGTTAACGTGTTTATTGAGAAAACAACCCAACCAACTCAGGAATTGTTCATAATCCCCGTGACCCTGTACTCAGTCATCTTAGGTTGGGTGGTAAAGATGCTGGAGGCAATAGCTTAAGCCAGGGAGGTCCCCACCACTGTGTCTTTTTGATGTAACTGGATCAGAGTTAGCTGCCACTGCGTTCATTTCACGGCTGCACTTGCCCTTGTGTCCTTTGACCATGGAAAACTGCCTCAGGGATGTACTTGGAACCAATTGTTCAGATGGGCTTATTTCCCCTGGTGCTGAATTTCAGCTGCTCTTCCAAAGAGTGCTGTTGTGGAATTCTGAGGGAACAAAGAGGTAGGCAGAGCCTGTGGACACATCCCAGGAGGTCCTGTGGATGCTATGGTCGGGGAAGGATGGCTGGTTGATTCACTAATTTAGAGGCTGGGTGAGTCCCTTGCCCCGGTGCCTCTGTTCCCACCAGGATCCTGGGGGCTTATATGGCGAAGCAAAGGGAAGCAAAGCAAAGTCGCTCAGTCGTGTCCGACACTTTGCGATCCCATGAACTGTGGCCTACCAGGCTCCTCAGTCCACAGAATTCTCCAGGCAAGCATACTGGAGTGCGTTGCCATTTCCTTCTCCAGGGGATCTTCCCGACCCAGGGATCAAACCTGGGTCTCCCGCATTGCAGGCAGATGCTTTACCGTCTGAGCCACCAGCTCGGTACTATTTACTGAGAATTTATCACCACCACCACCTCCCATCCCAAGCTCCTCATATGTTCAGTTCAGTTCAGTTCAGTCGCTCAGTCGTGTCTGATTCTTTGCAACCCCATGAATCTCAGCACACCAGGCCTCCCTGTCCATCACCAACTCCCTGAGTTCACTCAAACTCACGTTCATTGAGTCGGTGATACCATCCAGCCATCTCATCCTCTGTCATCCCCTTCTCCTCCTGCCCCCAATCCCTCCCAGCATCAGAGTCTTTTCCAATGAGTCAACTCTTCGCATGAGGTGGCCAAAGTACTGGAGTTTCAGCTTTAGCATCATTCCTTCCAAGGAACACCCAGGACTCCTTTAGAATGGACTGGTTGGATCTCCTTGCAGTCCAAGGGACTCTCAAGAGTCTTCTCCAACACCACACTTCAAAAGCATCAATTCTTCGGCGCTCAGCTTTCTTCGCAGTCCAACTCTCACATCCTTACATGACCACTGGAAAAACCATAGCCTTGACTAGACGGACCTTTGTTGGCAAAGTAATGTCTCTGCTTTTGAATATGCTATCTAGGTTGGTCATAACTTTTCTTCCAAGGAGTAAGCGTCTTTTAATTTCATGGCTGCAGTCACCATCTGCAGTGATTTTGGAGCCCAAAAAATAAAGTCTGACACTGTTTCCACTGTTTCCCCGTCTATTTCCCATGAAGTGATGGGACCAGATGCCATGATCTTCGTTTTCTGAATGTTGAGCTTTAAGCCAACTTTTCCACTCTCCTCTTTCACTTTCATCAAGAGGCTTTTGAGTTCCTCTTCACTTTCTTTCATAAGGGTGGTGTCATCTGCATATCTGAGGTTATTGATACTTCTCCCGGCAATCTTGATTCCAGCTTGTGCTTCTTCCAGCCCAGCGTTTCTCATATGTTAGAAGAACTCTTTAAGGTGTATGTCATTGTCCCATTTAACAGATGGAAACAGTTCTGAGAGGTTAAATTACTTGCCCAAGGTAGAGCTAGAAAGTGGTGGACCCACTGTACAGGCAGGATTCAAGGATTTAGAGGGTCTAGTGGTTAAGACTCCACGCTCCCAGTGCAGGGGGCGTGAGTTCGATCCCTGGTCAGAGAACTAAGATTCTGCATGGTGCAGCAAAAAAAAAAAAAAAAAAAGAAAGAAAGAAAAAAGAGAGTAAGAGAGAAATGAAGATATTTTGGGACTTCCTAGGTTGCCTAGTGGTTAAGACCGTACGCTTCCAATGCAGGGGGAATGTGGGTTTGTTCCCTGATTGGGGAACTGAGATCCCACTTGCTGCACACCCCAAAATAAAAGAAAACTAAAAACAAACAGCAAGGATTTAGAATACACAGATGGGGAAGCATTCCAGCCAAGCGTCTCAGACCTTGAACTTGAAAGAGAGCAGAATGGAGAGAGGAAACAGGGAAGGGTGGGGTCAGGATGAACGAAGCCAGAGGGTGTGAAAGAGCCTTTTTAGGAAAGGCCAACAGTCTTTTTTTTTTTTTTTTTTTAAATTAGACTATTTATTTTGTATTTGAGTATAGCCAGTTAACAGACAATGTTGTGATGGTTTCCGATGAACAGCAAAAGGATTCAGCCATAAGTACACATGTATCTGTTCTCCCCCCAGGGGCTTCCCTGGTGGCTCAGAGGTAAAGAATCTGCCTGCGGTGCAGGAGCTGCAGGAGACCTGGGTTCAATCCCTGAGTCAGGAAGATCCCCTGGAAAAGGGAATGGCAATCCACTCCAGTATTCTTGCCTGGAGAATCCCATGGATGGAGGAGCCTGGTGAGCTACAGTCCATGGGGTCGCAAAGAGTTGGACTTGACTGAAACGACTTAGCATGCATGCATTCTCCCTCAGACTCCTCTCCCATCCAGGCTGGAAAGGCCAGTAGCATTGGTCATGAACCCTGGAGGTAAGGCAGTGGCCCGAGAAGGCTTTAGAGGAATGCTGTGTGAACATCAGCACCTCCTCACAGTTAGGTATGTAACAGAGCAGTGTTTGGGGATCATGGCCCTTCTCCTGGCTCTACAGCTTTTCTTGCTATTTCTAAAGGCCTGTTGACCCTCTCTGACCCCTCACTGCCCTTTGAGAAGCCCAGGAACAAAGGCAAAGCAAAGGACTCAGCTCAGTCCAGTAAATTCCTACAAATCCAGCTCCCAGCAGAGCTTCTGTTGGCAACATTCTCCCGCAGTGATGGGAGTGAACCCCTGCTTCAGGACTGGGCAGGGAAAGCGCTTCATTTATTATCTGATCAGACACACTTTTATTGAACACCTGCTAGGAGCCAAGCAGCCATGATTAGAGCATTGTTGTTCTTGTTCAGGCGCGCAGCCGAATCTGAGTCTTTGCAACCCCATGGACTGTAGCCCGCCAGGCTCCCCTGTCCATGGGATTTCCCAGACAAGAATACTGGCTGCTAAGTCGCTTCAATCATGTCCGACTCTGTGCGACCCCAGAGACGGCAGCCAGCCAGGCTCTGCCGTCCCTGGGACCTCCAGGCAAGAATAGTGGAGTGGGTTGCCATTTTCTTCTCCAATGTATGAAAATGAAAAGTGAAAGTGAAGTTGCTCAGTCGTGTCTGACTCTTAGCCACCCCATGGACTGCAGCCTACCAGGCTCCTCCGTCCATGGGATTCTCCAGGCAAGAGTACTGGAGTGGGCTGCCATTGCCTTCTCATGGGTTGCTATTTCCTTCTTTGGGGGATCTTCTCGACCCAGGGATTGAACTTGCATCTCCTGTATTGTAGGTGGATTCTTGCACTGCTGAGCCACTGCTGAAGCCCCATAGGGCATTAGAGAAACAAAATGAGCCAAGACAAATTCCTGGTTTCTAAAGATATGCAGCAGAGTTGAGGGGGCTAATGGGTGAGTCAACAGTTAAGAAAAAATAATCCAGCATAAAAAGGATGGTGATAATTGGGAGATACTTCTGCTATTCTTTCTGCCCAGTAAGTAAACCCCACCCCCTCAATCAAAGACACAGTACAGTGACCTGTGGGACTGCTGGACTGGAGACCACGTGTGGCCACTTTATCACGTGACCTTGAGGAAGTCACTTTCCTTCTGAGTCTCAGTTTCCTCATCTGTATAATGGGTATCATACCTACCACCCCAGAGGAGGACTGTAAAGATCAAATAAGACCTGACAAAAATGCTTTGAGGAGGCGTAAAGCACCATATAGAGTCAGTTAGGATTCAATTCCTGGGTCAGGAAGATCCCTTGACCTTCTTGGGCATGGCATGGGCCTGGCAACTCACTCCAGTATTCTTGCCTGGAGAATCCCCGTGGACAGAGGAGCCTGGCCAGCTACGGTCCATAGGGTCTCAGGGTTGGACACGACTGAAGCAACTTAGCATGCACGCCCACACCATTAGGAAATAGCATTTCATAAAGTGCACCCACAGGCCAGACCACAGTTTAAAAGCAATGCCCTCCAGCAGAGCCTGGCTGGAAATTCCTTAGGCTTGTGGAGTGGCTCCTATCCTTCACATACGGACCACATTTGCCGTGGATGTCAGGGGAAAGAGCAGTGCCCTGTCTGGGCTTACAGAGCCCTCGTGCTGCAGGCCGGCTGGGGGGCACGGGGAGTTCTTTCTTCACAGGAGAAGGAAAGTTCAGCCTCCTTAAAGGGCAGCCGGTCTGGATTATCCCTGGGGCTCCGGTCTGCAGCTGCAGAGCGTCAGAGCCTATTTTCCCAGCCCCATGTGTTTATTTCTGTTCCCCCAACCTCCTGTCTTTTGGCTTGTTTTGCTTTGGCAGGGTCTGGAAGGCAAGATAAACACACCTGAAAGAGCTGTGAGATTTCAGGATCATGCCGGGTTTCCCCTCCACTTGTCTCATGAGAGGCAAAGTTCCCTGGACTTTTGGGCCCTTCTGATGCATATCCCAGCAGGGTCTGGGGTACGTAGGGATTGGTTCTGTTCCGGGAGCCCCTCATCCATTCATTCATCCACTCACTCACTCACTCACTTAGTACCACTTGTTGAGGGCAGCATGCCAGGTTTCTGCCTGCAAGTGAGGCTACAAGTGGGAACCACAAGGATGGTGAAAGCCTGTCTTCTCCAGAGCTGACTATGGTGGGGGCATGGGGGCTGGCTGAGGGAACGGTGCTAGGCTATTTCTCGTGTGTGGGAGCCATGGGTCAGGGAGGCCCTCCTGGAGGAGGTGATTGATGTGCCTTACAGCAGGGGTCCCCAGCTTCCAGGGTCTAATGCCTGATGCCTAGAGGTGGAGCTGATGTCATAATAATGGAAATAAGGCACACAATAAATGTAATGCGCTTGAATCATCCTGAGACCATCCCCTCCCTCCTCCCAGTCTGTGGAAAAATTGCCATCCATGAAACGGGTCCCTGGTGCAAGGGCAAGGCAACCCTCTCCAGTATTCTTGCCTGGAGAAACCCCATGGACAGAGGAGCCTGGTGGGCTATAATCCATGTGGTCCCAAAGAGTCAGACACGACTGAAGCAACATGGTACGCATGCCTACACCATTAGGAAATAGCATTTTATAAGGCGCATCCACAGGCCAAACTACAGTTTAGAAGTGATGCCCTGCAGCAGAGCCTGGCTGGGAAAAGGTTAAGGACCACTGCACAAGACCCAGCTACTGTGAAATTGCGTAGCCCAGGCTTGATCCTAGATCTATCCCGTACAGCAGTGCTTTTAGCCCTGGCTGGACATTTACAACACCTGCCATCTGTTCAGAAATTTCTCTTCCCCACTTTCCCACTGGTTTATCTTTTAAAAAAAAAAATTTTATTTTATACAGAGATATAGCTGATTAATAATGTTATGATAGTTTCAGGTGTACAGCGAAGGGACTCAGCCAACCATATACATGTATCCATTCTCCCCCAAACTCCCCTCCCATCCAGGCTGCCACATGACATTGAGCAGAGTTCCTTGTGCTAGACAGCAGGTCCTTGTTGGTTATCCATTTTAAATACAGCACCTCCTGGTTGATTTTGAAGCACTCATGTGATTCTTAGAGACAGCCCATGGCCAGGAACTGCTGAAGTCCCAGGCCCTTTCTCCTACTCCTCAAGACACGCTTTCCTGCAGCTCCAGAGGACGGCTGGGAAACAGATGAAAGGCACTTTTCGTGTGGAGAGGGAAATACTTGTCTTCAGTGTTCAGCTGGCTCTGTGGTTTGAAAATGAAGGGCCTTTGCTCTCCTCCCCGGCTCCACTTGGGAACAGCTGTGTGACCCTAGGCAAGTTATTTGACTCTTCCGGGCCCATTTCTCTGTTCAGTGAAGGCCATAATGACAAACTCATGGAGCCATTGAGAAGAGTAAATGAGCAAAGCCGTGGGTAAAGCGCTCTGCCCCGCGCCTGACATGCCGCCCCATGCAGGCACTAGGTGTCCATGAGTTCCCTTCGTCATCCATCCTTGACTTGAAATCTCTCCCTGGCAGAATCCACCTTTGTTGTCGCTGATTTTGGGGTGGTTCTAAGCCAGGTGCAGACAAGCCCCATAGGCAGTGGGTAGTTCTAAAGGGTACCCTGGCTCTCACAACCAGTTCCGAGATGGTAGCTACTGGTTGTTAAACTGTCCTCCCAGCCCCACGGAGAGGCCGAAT
The DNA here is from genome assembly GCA_006410935.1 of Redunca redunca. NCBI lineage: Eukaryota > Metazoa > Chordata > Mammalia > Artiodactyla > Bovidae > Redunca > Redunca redunca. The sequence continues at coordinate 1,338,492 of SJYQ01000519.1, read as the reverse complement.
ATTGCAGTCACTCCCTCGGCTATGCTCCCATCAGACGCTAGAGAAAGATATTCGGCGTCTTGCCCCCTCAATTATAACCCTGAAACCCAAAGTAAATAGAGTAAAGTAAGGTAGGGAATAATTGGATGAAAAAAACCCTGGAGCCATCCAGAGATGCCAGCGCCCTGTGAGTGAAACCAGATGCAGGTTTTAAAATCCTGGAATGGATTCCCCAGAGATACTGTCAAGTTCCCCCTTCCATTCCCAGAGGCAGAATGAGCAGCTGTCAGGCCTGATACAGAGTGGAGAGGAATGCGGTATATGCAGTGGGGGCAGGGGGTGGGTTCAAGGCCAACATTGACATTCAATGCCAAGGCCAGGGCACCTGGGGTAGACCCAGCCTGCTTTGTCTAGGACCTTGCTTTTCCTACCTATATGTCTACAAGGCAAAGAGAGCAAGGATTTATTTTAAAAACAGAATCCCTACATATTAGATTCGTGCTGGGAGCCCCCGAGTGGCCTCAGCCCTGGCTCACATTCCTAGACCATTCTGGAGCAGTCTTGCCTAACGAATCACATCCAGCTTGCATTAGTGAGTAGAATCTTGCTGACAGCAGGAGCCAGTCTTCTGCTGACGCCCCTGTCCCCCTCCCCTCTCAGGCTAAGAAGCCAGGAACTGAGCCCTGGGGAGAGCAGAGGAAGTTAGGAGGAGATTAATCCAATTGGAGGGCTGAGCCTGCCCCCCACCCCACCCTCCATTTCCCCCACTCCCCAAGCAGCAGGCTTGCTTTGCAACAAGACTCTCAAGAGTATATCTTGGGGACTTCCCGGCAGTACAGTGGTTAAGACTCAATGCTCTCAATGCAGGGGGCACAGGTTAGATTTATGGTTAGGGACTAAGATTTTCCATGCTTCACTGCATGGCCTTTTTTCTGTTGTTATTAAAAAGGGATACATCCCTGATGGGCCTACTGGTACCCAAGCCATCTTCACAAATCATGAAGATGCCTCAGAGCTGACCACAGGTTGCTGGGCAAAGTGCAGGCTGGTGGGGGTGGGGCTCACAGTGATGGGTGTCCATGACGAGCCAAGTCTTTGACATGTGTACTTGCTCCCAACCATCAGCATTTTCCCCACTGTAAGAAGAGTTAAGCATAGAGCGGTCCCATTGGGTCTATAGTGGAGCCAGAATTGAAACCCTGATTCTAAGTTCAGAATCAGCCTCATGCCACTCTCCCCTGCTGCCTCCCCACAGGGATCACCATGCTTCCCTCCATCTGAGTTCCCCTCCCCACTCAACACCCAAGAGGCGAGTAGCTAACCAGCCCTTCGATGGGTGCATGGGATCACAGGTGCTGTCTTTGGGCATTTTTGGTAACAAGGACCAGAGACTCACTGGGTCACTTCAAGTAATGCGGGTATATGGTAAGGACACCCAGGAAGACTTCAGAAGACTAGGGTTTGTAATACTAAGGCTGGCAGAGCTTGGAACAAGAAGGTCTTTAGAATCCAAGGCAGTTCTGGTGGCCTCAGGACCAGGGCTCATGTCTTCACTCTAGTGTCTCATGTCCAACATGGCTTATTCATTTCACCTTCCTTGCTTCTTTATGCTTCTGCTCAGCTCTCTGTTACCCCTTCTAGGTTTCTGCATTATTTGTGGTGGTTTGTTGTTGGGTGGTCAGTTGCTAAATCATGTCTGACTCTTTTCGACCCCATGGACTGCAGTGTGCCAGGTTCCCCTGTCCTTCATTGTCTCCTGGAGTTTGCTCAAATTTAGGTCGTTGAGTCAGTGATGCCATTCAACCATCTCATCCTCTGCCACCCACTTCTCCTCCTGGCCCCAGTCTTTCCCAGCATCGGGTTCTTTTCCAATGAGTTGGCTCTTTGCATCAGGTGGCCAACGTATTGGAGCTTCAGCTTCAGCACCAGCCCTTCCAATGAATATTTAGAGTTGATTTCCTTTAGGACTGACCAATTTGACCTCCTTGTGATGGTTAGAAAAGCCCAAAGACACTGTGGTGATTACCTAGAAGTAGCTGCATGTGTCAAACAGAGGTGACATCTGTAACCCACAACTAAGTGTGAAGAAGTTGTTGCTAGAGGTATTGCCAGAAAATGCAAAGGCTTCTTCATCCATATATCGTATTTTGTTCTTCTTTGCAGTCTGCCCTCATCTGTTCCTGAGGGGGCCACCCTGTTTAACTGAGGGACTGAGAGCGTACCTGAGGTCTTGCTGAAGGAGGGTGGATGAGAGCCTCATTGTCAGTCCCAGGAGTGGCCTGGGTAGTGGGCAGGGTCAGCAGAGCAGGTCAGAGAATGAGGAGGTGGGTTCTGTGGTCTGACCCTGGATCTAGGCAGAAAGCTCCCAGCAGGGCTTAGAACTGTTGAAGCTCTGGAAAACTTGCTGGTGAAATGATTGAACCCTTTGATCTGGGAGAGAGCAAGGAGCCTACCCAGCCAGAAAGGGCCAGTCTCCTGCCCTGGGTTTCCTATATCAGCTTCCTTTCCTGTGGTTATCCAGCCAGACAAAAAGTGATGCTGCTGTTTGAGGTTGTGATGGAAGGGACTCTTTCTGTCTGCTGCCTTGTATAAAAAGGCAGATCTGGGCCTTTTCTGGTGATGTAGTGGATAGGAATCTACCTGCCAATGTAGGGGCACAGGTTCGATCCCTGCTCCGGGAAGATTCCACATACTGAGGAGCAGCTAAGCCCACGCACCACAGCTACTGAAGCCTGTGCACCGAGAGCCTGTGCTCTGCAGAAAGAGAAGCCGCTGCAGTGAGAAACCTGTACACCACGATGATCCACTCACCACAGTTAGAGAAAGCCTATGCAAGGCAGCAAAGACTCAGAAAAAAGAAGCAGAGGAGAACCTGTGACCCCAAGTCTGGAGCTGTAGGGGAAACAGAGCAGTGGAGTGTCCCTGCTGTGAGTGGTAACCACGAAAAACTCTGCCCAGGACTTAGTGGCCAAGGGCTTGGGACAGGCTGTCAAGTCAGCAACTCCCCATTCACCCTCCAGGTGTCCAGTGAGGAGCGGCGCTCGGTATTTCTCTTGAGCCCGGGTCTCCCAGAGCAGAGGTGGAGTGTGGGCGGAACTCTTCCTGCAGATAGCAGGGTGGGGAACCCAGTGGTGGTCCCTACTCTCCACCTGCAAACCGTGGGCACGTGTCCAGGTAGATTCCAGTCTGCAGAGTAGACTGAACAAGAGAACGAGTGTCATTCCTCTTCACTCGGGGGGTTCCCTTTGTGAATCAAGCTCAGATATCCACATGGGAACTGCTTGGGCACGGTGGGTTCTTCAGCGTTGCGTGCCAACATTTTGCTCAGGAAGGACTTCCTGGGGCTTCACTGCGGTGGAAGGTGAAGAAGGAAGTGGAGACCTGTTGGTCAAGGGCAGCTGTTACAGGAGGTAACATGAAGTTGCGAAAGCATGAGGACCTTTGCCCCCACCTGAGCCATCCCCTCTGTCTACTGGCTTAGGCGTGTCTGGGTTTTACTTTTTTAAGATTTTCTTATTATGTGGACCATTTTTAATGTCTTTAGTGAACTTGTTACAATACTGCTTCTGTTTTATGTTTTGGTTTTTGGCCCTGAGCCATGTGGGATCTTCCCGACGAGGGATCAAACCTGAACCCCCTACCTTGAAAGGCCAGGTCTTAATCACTGGACGGCCAGGGAAGTCCCAGTGCCTGGGTTTTGAGCAGTCTGAACCACTGCCTTCCACCTCCCTCTACTGTCCTGTGCGAAGAGAGGCACCTCCTTGACCCCAAACAGCCAGGCACACTCCATGGGGACCACTCTGGGTGGATGGCTAAGGAATTAGCTCCCTGGACTTACAGGAAGTATAACGAGGCACGTGGGGTGGGAGCGTTGGGCACAGGCTGACGCAGCCTCCTGGACATTGCCTCTCATTCTGTGGGGCTGACACAGCTGTGGGGTGAGCGCATTTCCCAGTGGCGGTGGTTTGCTTGGTGGGAAGCATTGCTCTAGGGCAGAAGCTGCTGGGAAACAGCTAGAGTTTACACCCTCTGCCCACAGAAACCCAAATCTCTTAGCAAGTCGTGACGTTCGTCTTAGGCTGGAGAGGAAGTCAGTGTTGGCGTCATTGGGTGGTTCCCCAAGCGGGTTCCCGAAGGTGGCATAATGGCTCGGCCTGGGAACAGCCTGCCTCTGGCCGCGCCTGTAGCTCTTAGGGCAAAGCAGGCCAGGCTTACTGTTCGTGGGACTGCCCGTTTAGACCGTCTGAGTCCCTCATTGGGGCAGTTAGCATCATAATCAGATCAAATCTCAGCTTATGGTTTTCTTCAGGGAGGTAGCCACAGGGATGTGCTCTTGTTAGGGGAAAGAAAAGATTAAAAAATTATAGCTTAGAGACCACCCTGATGGTCCTGTTCTTAAGATTTCACCTTCCAGTGCAGGGGATGTGGGTTTGATTCCTGGTTGGGGAGCTAAGCTCCCACATACCTCGAGTCCAAAAAACCGGAACAGAAAACAGAAGCAATATTGTAACAAATTCAATGAAGACTTAAAAAATGGTCCACATTAAAAAAAAAAATCATAGCTTAGTGCTATGTTCCATAAGATGGCGCTAGATCAAAATTTGCCTCGGTGATTCTTTTGGGGCCTGCAGTGTCTGCTGACCCTGTGGCAAGGGACTGTGTTCAGCCTCCATTGTAGGGAGAAGTCCTGGAACTGGGGGACCTGAGAGCGTGTGACAAGGGACAGGCTTCAGTGCCGGATGAATCAACTCTGGTGTCTGGTGTCTGGGTGTGTGTGGGTTGGGGGACACACATATCCCCGGGACTGATGCGGGCTGTGACCTTGCTTGGCGTGTGGGGAGCGTGGGGCAGAAACAGCCTTGAACTTGACGCTCTGAGCCCCATAATTACGGTTACCGTATCTTCCAATGTTTGGAAGTTGTCCTGTTTCCAAATATTCTTTTGCCACTTCCATATACATTGAAGCCTCCTGGGAATTCTAACATTTCAGCATCCAAGTGACACTTTCCAGATTTCCTTCAGCACTCACTATAATCACACGTCAGACCACATCCTTATCTTCCCATGTAGAATGTATGGTCATCGAGCCAACAGCTTGAGTTCTGGGTCCAGAACCCTGCGGTCGTCCTACCGAAAGAAGATGTCAGTGAGGGGAGTGAGTAGAAGAGCCCGAGATGTAGTAAGGAGGGTGTTGGAAACACTGGTAGCCGTGATGCTGCCTCTCCATTCAGGCTCCCGCCCAAGTCACTGGCTGTGTCCACTAGACAGGACCTGCCCTCCGGGGTACATGCTGTCTGACTGCGTTCACTTGTGCATGCTTTCACCCGGCCCAGCCTGGGCACATCGAGGTACCAGGCGCTGTATCAGGCTATATGACCTGACCTCGGAATTCTCCCAGTGTCCTAAGAGGGTAAACAGGCAACTGTTACATGAAGTCACAAGATACGTCCACAGAAGGGGGCTTGGATGGGAATGGGTGACCACAGGAGGCTTTTTCTGGCAGATGTGTCATCCAAGCTTGAGATTTAAAGGATGTGAAAATGTTAGGCCAGAGTACAGAGCGGGTTTTTTCTAAGATAGAGGGGTCTGTGTTCTCCCTCAGCTCTTTCAGGTCTCCACTCAAGGTCTTCCTTGTCTCCCCGTCTGAAATGGCGGCCCCTCAAGCTCCATTCCCTTCCTTGTCTTCTTGTCTATGACGGCACCCTCTGCCCATCCCCTTCCCTGTTTCCCTGTCTAAGACGGTGCCCCCCACCCTCCACTCCTTTCCTGTGTCCCCAACCACAATGGCACCCTCCCTGCTCCATTCTCTTCCTTGTCTTCTTGTCTATGATGGCACCCTCTACCCATCCCCTTCTGTCTCCCCGTCTAAGACAGTGCCCCCCACCCTCCACTCCTTTCCTGTGTCCCCAACCACAACGGCGCCCTCCATGCTCCGTTCCCTTCCTGTGTTTCTGTTCTTGTCTCTGCACCATCACTACGTGGCCATAGTTTTATGTGAATTTGTTTCCCAGCTCTGTGACTAGTCTCCTCCACTACAATATAGTCCATGAGGGCAGAGACTTTGTTCACGGATCTGTCCATCCCTCCGACAACAGGGCCAGGCTCCTAACAGATGGTCAGTCACTTATTTGGCAAGATGAAGTGAGTCTAGAGTGAGCGAGGCAGGCCAGAACGGAGGATAAGGGGGCATCTCTGAACGTCAGCTGCACTGCCTGTACCGCACCAGACTTCTTGCTGTTATTTGGACCTTGGACTCGGCCTTGCCTGCTCTGGGATGCACAGCTTCCTCCTGCCACTTTCCCTCTACTGATGACCCCACACGGCTACTGCCGTTGGCAGCCTCCTGGCCTGGCGTGGCCCACGGCCACGGTGACAGGGTCTGACAGAGGCGAGGCAGGTCTGGGAGAGCCCAAGACCGACGTTTCAGCCTCAGCCGACACACCAGGGCCAGACGCCCAGCCTGGGCCAGGCTGTGTTTGCAGCTGCCGGCTCCAGGTTGGCTTGTCACAACGGGTGGCGTCTCTGTCTCGGACCTGGCCTCTGAGTCCCACTGCGCTCATTGTTTTCCATCTGGAGGAGTCTCTGCTCTCTTGCTCATCCTCAGCCTCTTCTGATAACCTGGCTGGAGCTTATAAACTCATGTGCGAAAAATAGTCAGGGATGACGGATGCATGAGGTGCTCAGTTGCTCAGTCATGTCCAACTCTTGGTGACCTGTATGGACTGTAGCCCACCGGGCTCCCCTGTCCATGGGACCTTCCAGGCAAGAATACTGGAGTGGGTTGCCATTCCCTTCTCCAGAGGATCTTCCTGACCCAGGGATCGAACCCGAATCTCTTTCATCTCTTGCGCTGGCAGGAGATTCTTTACCAGCTGAGCCACCAGGGAACACCCCAGCAATCCTCCTTATTGGTATTTACGCAAATGAATTGAAAACTTATGTCTATATAGTAACCTGAACATGAATGTTTGTAGCAGCCTTATTCATAATTCCTTCCAAGATGCCCTTCATTGGGTGAATGGATAAACTGTAGTACATCCAGACAATGGAACATTATTTGGTGCTAGAAAGAAATGAGCTATCCAGCCATGGAAGGAGGAGCCTTAAATGCGTATTACTACATGAAAGAAACCAATCTGAAAAGGCTACATACTGTATGATCCCAACTATATGGCATTATGGGAAAGGCAAAGCTATGGAGACAGGAAAAAGATCAGTGTTTGCCAGGAGCTAACGGGTGAGGGCTGGGATGAAGGGATGGAGCACAGAGGATTTTTTGGGTAGTGAAACCATTCTGTAGGATACTATGTTGGTGAATACATATCATTATACATTTGTTCAGACCACAGAATGGACAATACCAAGAGTGAACCCTGGTGTAATCTCTTGACTCTGGGTGGTTACGACATGTCTCTGTATGTTCAGAGATTATAACAAATGTACCATTCTGGAGGTAGGTATTGATAGTTGGGGAGGAAGCTATCCATGTTGGGGGTGGGGAGCTCTATACCTTCTTTTTTTTTTTTTAAAGTTTTTCCTTTTCTCATTTCATAGGATATCTAGCGTCACCAACTGTAAAGGGAAAAACCAGTTCCCACATTTTTATTTAGTAATATAATTACTGATGTGGATTTCACCTTGATCTTCAATAAAATGATTAAATAATGATCAGTAATTAGCAAGAATTTATGCAATCCATGCTGAAATTTGTATTCGATTTCTACAGTAGCTGTAAAAAAATTATAGAATGCTTCATGAATTCGCATGTCATCCTTGCTAGTCTTCCCTATATCATTCCAATTTTAGCGCATGCACTGCCAAAGTCAGCACTGTTTTTGCTTTTCAATTTTGCTATGAACCTAAAACTACTCTGAAAAAAAAAAGAGTAATAAAAAAGATGGAGAGAAGGGCAGGGGTGATAACGGGCAGGGGTGACACCATGGTTTCTGCTGGCTGCCTGCGTGGCCTTCCCTGGAGCCCCAGCGCCCCTCCCCGTGCCGGGTGGTGATGAGGAGCTGGGGAGGGTTCCTGGGGGGCACTGCTGGGTCCAGGCTCGGGGGAATGGCCGTGACCCTGCGTTGCTCCTGCAGGTGGCGTGGAGGCGCTGATGGTGCGGCTGGTGAATGGCTCGGGCCCACACCAGGGCCGCGTGGAGGTGTACCACGAGCGGCGCTGGGGCACCGTGTGCGACGACGGCTGGGACAAGAAGGACGGGGACGTGGTGTGCCGCATGCTGGGTTTCCCCGGCGCGGAGGATGTGCACCGAACCGCTCAGTTTGGACAAGGTAGGGCACCCACCAGAGGAGACCGTGGGGCGAGGGACCCAAGTCCTAGGCCTGCCCTCCCATCCAGGGTCCCCTCGACGGCAGTCCTGCCATGTGTCACCTGGCCTCCACCTGGGTCCTTCCCACCTTGCGGGGCTCGCAGCCTCCAGCCATCCGTCTCCAGACAGTTCTGACCCTTAGAACATTCCTTCCTTCCCTCGAATTGGACTCCCTTTCTCTTTGTCTCCTGCTGGCCTCCACTGTTGTGGACTGAATGTCTGTGTCCCCCTACCCTATCCCTCCCCAGCCAAATCCATATGAGCTTCCCTGGTGGCTCAGTGGTGGAGAATCCGCCAGCAATGCAGGAGACACAGGTTCCATCCCTGGGTCAGGAAGAACCCCTGCAGAAGGAAATGGCAGCCCACTCCAGTACTCTTGTCTGGAGAATCCCATGGACAGAGGAGCCTGCTGGGCTCTAGTCCACGGGGCTGCAAAGAGTCAGACACGACTGCGTGACTGAACAACAACATATTCATATGTGGAAATCCTGACCCCCAGTGTAGGGCATCAGGAGGTGGGGCCTTTGAGGGGGTGTCCAGGTCACAAGTGCAGCTCTCATAATGGGACCTTCGTAAAGGAACCTAAGGGTGTTCTGCCCGCTTCCGTGAGAACACACAGGAGCCTCCTAGTCAGAAGGGGGCTCTCCCTAGAACCTCAGCATCTGAGCACACAGGCACTCCGATCTTGGACTCGCATCCCCCGGATCTGTGAGAAATAATCGTCTCTTGTTTACAAGCCGCCCAGTCTGAGCCCATGAAGACAATCGCGCTCACGGAAGCGCTCTTGTGAAATCTGTTGTGACAGCTGGTGGAGAGCAGCCGATTGACCCCAGCGTCCTGGCCTCTGGACTGAAAGGCCCAGTGTGCAAGGAGTTCAAAGGGTCCAGCTCCACAGAGGACAGCCCACCGAGGGCGAGTGCTTCCCTCCCACTTGAAGCTGTACCCTGGGTCTCAGCCTGTTTTCTGCAAGGAAAGCTGCCATCTTTGTTTGCAGGAGAAACAGAAATGGGGAATCAGTCCTTACTTTTCCATTTTTGGCTCTGATGAGGACTTCTCCCTAATATATGGAAGCAAAATGTTTTAGGGGGAAAAGTCATACATTCTTTTAGAAAAGCCACACTAGGTCATTTGACTGTCATAGGCAGGGTTAGCCTAAAACTCTTCCATCCTCCCTTGATTTTAAAAAAAAACAGTGTTTTTTTTTAAATTATGAAAGTCTGATAACACTTTTACAGGAGACTTGGAAAATACAGAACCAGGTTATATATAGTTATACTTTATTTTTTAAAGTAGATAAATTAAGATGTTTAGTTAGAGTTTCAATATCAAACTCTCAAAAAATGAATAGAACAAAAATATAGAGAAGTAGAAGGATATAATAGATCTGAAAAGTGCTGTGAAACCAGTTCAACATGATTAATATTTATACAATTTTCACACAAAAGTCGGATATAAATTCGAGTTCCCATAGAATATAAACTAGGAGACACTGGAACATATCTGGTTTCCCTGATTGCTCAGATGGTAAGGAATCTGCCTGCAATGCAGGAGATGCTTCCTTGCTGTTTGTATCATATGGCATGAGGGGAAATCCTACCACTGCCACTCAAGCCTTTTTTAAATTAATTTTTACCAGAGTGTAGTGGCTTTACAATGTTGTATCAATTTCTGCTGCTGCTAAGTTGCTTCAGTCATGTGCAATCCCATAGATGGCAGCCCGCCAGGCTCCCCCATCCCTGGGATTCTCCAGGCAAGAACCCTGGAGTGGGTTGCCATTTCCTTCTCCAGTGCATGAAAGTGAAAAGTAAAAGTGAAGTCACTCAGTCGTGTCCAACTCTTCGAAACCCCAGGGACTGTAGCCTACCAGGCTCCTCCATCCATGGGATTTTCTAGGCAAGAGTACTGGAGAGGGGTGCCATTGCCTTCTCCAATACATATACATATATCCCCTCTTTTTGGACTTCCTTCCCATTTAGGTCACCGCAGAGCACTGAATAGAGTTCCCTGTGCTATGCAGTGGGTTCTCGTTGGTTATCTATTTTATATATAGTATCAATAGTCATATATATGTCACTCATGCTAAGTCACTTCAGTCTTGTCCAACTTCTTGAGACTTACCGACTGTAGCCCGCCAGTCCAGGACAATCCTCTGTTCATGAGATTCTCCAGGCAAGAACACTAGAGCAGATTGCCATGCCCTCCTCCAGGGGATCTTCCTGATCCAGTGATCGAACCTGCAAGTCTTACATCTCCTGCATTGGCAGGCAGGTTCTTTACCACTGGTGCCACGCGGAAAGCCCTATATACGTCAGTCATAATCTCCCAATCCCTCCCACCCACTCCTCTTTCCTTCTTGGTATTCATACGTTTGTTCATTACATCTGTATCTTTATTTCTGCTTTCAATAGGATCATCTATACAATTCTTCTAGATTCCACATATGTAAAAATATTGTATATTAATGCCACTGGAGTCTTTAACTCAGGCAGTGGGAAGCCAGACTCGATTCTGCCTTTGCATCAGATTGGCACCATTAAATACGAATATGAAGTGACTCAGTTGTGTCTGACTCTGCAACCCCATGGACTGTAGCCCGCCAGGCTCCTCTGTCTGTGGGATTTTCCAGGCAAGAACACTGGAGTGGGTTTCCATTTCCTTCTCCAGGGGATCTTCCCGACCCAGGGTTCAAACCTGGGTCTGCTGTGCTGCAGGCAGAGTACTGTCTGAGCCACCAGGGAAGCCGTAAAAGTGGACTGTGGCGCGACATCCCCGTCATTGTCCAGTAACTTAGGTCATGTGATATTTGAGACCTGGGCAGGTAGGCAGCTGTTACTCACAGGGCCACAGCGGGAAAGGGGGCCTCCTGTCCCAGCTGTACTTCCTTCTTCCCAGAGCAGCTTCTGGCTCCTTCCGTGGGCAGGCACTAGGCTCAGCGCTGGGGCGTGGAGTTGGGTCAACGTAGTCTCTGACCTCAGCATGTTCAGTTTAGGGGGAGGCGGACATGTTCACAGATTCTAAACATCTGGGAAGGGCTCACCTGCCCTGCCAACTGTGGGGTGGGGCGGGGGATGCCCACCTCTCCTGGCAGAGGGCGGGTTGCGCCTCAGGCCCAGATGCCCCTCTGACCACAGATTCCCTCCAGGCAGGTGCCCAGACTCCCGACCCCAGTCGGCTCACCCTCAGCCTCACAGAGTCTCCCAGGCCCCCAGCCCCAGCCCCACCTTCCATCGTCTCTGTTTCTCTTACGGATGTGCTTTCTGTCCTTCCAGGCAGGACTGCAGACCTGTCCCTCCCCTTCCCCTCACCCACTCCCCTGTCCCTTCTCTGCTGAGTCCCTGGGTCCTACAGATTCTACCCGTGTCGACCTCTTGGGCCCTTGACTCTGTCCACTCCTCTTTGTTCTCACTGTTCTTGCCTTAGGAACTCAGGCTGGGTAGGGCAGTGGCTCAGAGCTCAGGCTCTAAGTCAGAGCCTAGCTAGCATCCCATATCTGCCACTTAGTGGTTGGTGTCCTGGAGCAGACTTCCTAACCTCCGCAGGCTTCAGCCCTCCCGCTTTTGCAGGAGGATGGCAAGTGAAGAATGAGATCATGTATGGCAAGCAATTAGCACAGCGCAGGCCCGGTGGTGCAGTCGCTGGCTGCTTGTTGGGAAGAGGTGGGGCACCCTTCAGGAGCTCCTTCCTGCATGCCCTGCTCCCCACCTCCTCTTCCAGGCCTTCCTCTTCCTGGCTACCAGGGCTCTTTCTAAAACGGTCTCCTGCTTGTCACTCCCCTGCCCAATGCTCAGTGGGTCTTTACTGCTCTCAGGATCGAGTCTGGTTTCTCAGCTTAGTGCAGCAAGGTCTGTCCTAAAGTGCCTCACTCCTCAGCGGAGCATCCTTCAGTCACATGCACCCAGATGTGGGCTCTGAGCTCATACAGCTGTTTTCTATCTCCGTGTCCTATTGCCTGCTCTTCCTCAAGTTTGCAATGCCTTTCCCTCCTCTTCACCTAGCTAATTCCTTTTCAGTTTATTTGCTGTTGTTCAGTGGCAAAGTCGTGTCTGACTCTTTGCAACCCCAAGGACAGCATTCCAGGCTTCCCTGTCCTTCACTGTTTCCTGGAGTTTGCTCAAACACATGTCCAATGAGCCGACGATGCCATTCAACCATCTCATCCTCTGTCATCCCCTTCTCCTCCTGCCTTCAAGCTTGCCCAGTCAGAGTCTTTTCCAATGAGTGATAGGTACTGCATAAAGTGGCTCCAATCCTTTGGCCACCTGATGGGAAGAACTAACTCATTAGAAAGACCCTGATGCTGGGAAAGACTGAGGGCAGGAGGAGAAGGGGATGAAAGACGATGAGATGGTTGGATGGCATCACTGATTTGATGGACATGAGTTTGAGCAAACTCCGGGAGTTGGTGATGGACAGGGAAGCCTGGCGTGCTGCAGTCCATGGGGTCACAGAGAGTCAAATATAACTGAGCTACGGAACTGAACTGAAAGTGGGAGGGAGGAAGGAGGAACGAGAGGAGAGAAGGAAGGAAGAAACTTGTGTGCCTGCAGAATCTGCATCCTCCCCGAGCCATACAAGAAACTGCCGAGCCTGGCATGCTCTTGGTGGTTTGGCACCATAAAAGTTTTCCTGGCCAGGACTCAGTAATTAAATGATCAGTGTCCCTGGGAAAAAAAAAAACAAGGAAAGACTCAAGTGAGAAAGACTTAGAGATGATTTATTTTTTAATTTTAAATTGGTCCAAGAGCTGTTGGAGAGGGAGGGAGTGCAGTTGGAAAAGATGGAGGTGATGGCTGGAACAGGGTCCAGAAAGAGATGGAGGGGTTGAGACCAGGGCAGTACCCAGGGAACTGGTCCTGGATCCACTAAGAAAATCTGTGAAACATGCAGAGAGACAAAGGAGGTGAGGGTGGGTACAAATGCAGGTGGATTTGTAGGTGGGGGTGGATGGAGGGATTGAGAGTGTCCATTCTAGTTATCTAATTATTAGCATTTTTGCTCTCTTTTTCTTAAGATCAAATTTAAATCCTGGGAGGTGGCTTAGTGCAAGGGTCAGCAAATGTTAAAGGGTCAGCCAGAAGTAAATATTTTTAGGCTTTGTGGGCTAGAGGGTCTGTCTCACAACTATTCAGCTCTGCAGTTGTAGCACCAAAGTAACTACAGACGAAAGTAACGGCAATCTACAAGGTAGATGTTCCAATAAAACTTTATTTACAAAAGCAAGAAGTGGGCTGAATTTGGTTTGCCACCTCTTAACTTAGTGACCATAGAGTGCACTGTATATGTGCTTCTGTAAGGAACAGGGACTAGACTGGCTGGACGTCAGAGGTCACTATCTCCTCCTCCTGTAATAGTTGTGGGACAGGTCTGCTAACCTTTCTGGGGCCTCAGTTTTTCTTTCTCTTAAATATCTGTTTGATAGCTGTCCTGCCTGCCTCTGTGTGGTGCTCTGAAGGCAGCCCTTAGGATTCAGTGTAACTCATTCCTTCGATTAATATTACTCTAAATAAACACGCAGCAGCTCAAATGTTAGTTCCATAAAGCTGAGATTTTTTTGTTTTTTCTTGTTTCGTTTTTGTACCATTTTTAGAGGTTACTTTCCCTTTACAGTTATAACAAAATATTGGCTATAGTCCCCACATTGTACAATGCATCTTTGTAGCTTATCTTACATCCAATTGTTTGTACCTCCCAGTTCCGCATCCATGTGTTGCCCCTTCCCCTTCACTGGTACCCACTAATTTGTTTTCTGTACATATGCATTTTTTGGTATAGTCATTAGTTTGTTGTGTTATCTTAGATTCCTCCTACAAGTGATATCATAAAGTATTTGACTTTTCTGATTTATTTTGCTTAGAGTAATGCCCCCCAGGTTCATTCATGTTGCTGCAAATAGCAAAGTTTTGTTCTTTTCTGTGGCTGAGTAGTATCCCATTGTATATATAATATATACCACATCTTCTTTATCTACTCCTCTGTTGATGAACACTTTGGTTGCTCTCCTGTCTTGGCAACTGTATAATTATGGTGCTGCTATGAACATTGGGGTGCATGTATCTTCTTGCATTAGTTTTTGTTTCTTGTGGATATGTACCTGGAAGTGGGATTGCTGAAACATATGGTAATTCAATTTTTCATTTTTTGAGAAACCTCCATACTATTCTCCACCAATTTATATTCTTACCAGCAGTGGGTTTTTAAAAAAATCATTTTCTGTTCAGTAATGTAGCCCAAACACCCAGAATAGCGCTGAGCATGGAGTAGATGCTTAAATATTTATTGAATGAATGAATGATGAGAATAAAATAAAATCTCTGCTTACTCATCCCAACCATCCCCTCACATTCCAACAGCCCCTGAGGCTCCAAGTGTCAGAAGACCTGGCCTCTGGTCCCAGTTTTGCCTCCATAAGATAAAACCTCACCGTGTAGCTTCAGTTTTCTGACTCTAAAGTGGGGGAACAGAGAACCCCCTTCCTGCTTCGTAATGGGGCTTGTTACGGAGCTCACAGAGAGAACCAGCATGGAGGAGCAGACCTAATCTAGAGCAGGGCTCTCAGACTTGAAGGCATGCTGACTGGTGGAGATGCTGTTAAGACACAGTGTGTTAGCCGCTTCAGTCGTGTCCGACTCTTTGTGACTGTAGCCCCCCAGGCTCTTCTGTCCGTGGGATTCTCCAGGCAAGAATACTGAAGTGGGTTGCTGTGCTCTCCTCCAGGGGATCTTCTTGACGCAGGAATCAAACCCAAGTTCAGGTAGCAGTGGGCCCAAGACTTTGCATTGCTGGTGAGCTCCCGGGTGATACTGACCTCCTGGTGCTCAGGCCACACAATGAGTGTCAAGTGTCAGCTCTCATGGATGTCAACTGACACAATGATTCGCATGTGGATTCATGAGAGTTCTAGCCTCTCTGACACGCAGGGAGCAGAGATGATCTGAGAGTTCACTGGCCCCTTTAGTGATGTCCCAATAACTGCAGATATGAGCATTGCTGATTTAACAGCCCTGTCCTCATTTTATTAGCTCTTCCATGACTGAACATTAGCTAGAAGTCCCTAACCAAACCCAGCTAGAGTTTGGAGTTTCGTGATCCTGTGGACGCATTAGGAGTGGTAACCTTGGGCCTGTTTTATATTTGTCAGTCTCCTTCATTTGCTGCTTTATTTGTTTTGGGTGTGACTAATCCCTCAGAGCTCTTGGGTCTGCAACCTCTTCCTGGGTAATTTGTAAACTGATGTGTTTTCCAGGAGACATTTAATCTGAGAATTTTTGCTCAGCCTCAAAGGGCTTATTGTGTAAGAGGCACACTGTATCCGGCCAGGGAAGAGGCTGTGATGAACAAATAACATTAACAAAGACAGCAGAAAGAGATCTCTCCTCCCAGCTCTGTCCCCCAGTTCACTACTCGGCAATCCCTGAGCAGATGATGAATATCTCAGCATAACAAAAATATGTCCAAACCACTGAGTCCTTGCAATCAATTTGTTGTTGTTCAGTCGCTCAGTCATGCCCTACTCTGTCATCCAGCGGACTGCAGCACACCAGGCTTCCCTGTCCTTCACTATCTCCTGGAGCTTGCTCAAACTCATGTCCATGGAGTCAGTGATGCTACCTAACCATCTCATCCTCAGCCACCCCCTTATCCTCCTGTCCTCAATCTTTCCCTGCATCAGAGTCTTTTCCAAAGAATTGGCTCTTTGTATCAGTGGCCAAAATATTGGAGCTTCTTACTGGGCAGCAAAATGGTTTAGTTATTCCCTGGATACTCTTTGTAAAGGGATTTCCCATGCAGTCCAAGGGTGAGTGACAGCTTTTAAGGATTTTAATACTCAAAGAGTCAGACATGATTTAACAACTAAACAACAACAATACCCGACAATTCCTCTAAAAGGAGTGGTTGTCTGGCTGCCGAGAGACGGGACAAGGAGGCATGGTGCTAGGATCAGATGCTAGGATCCCTGAACTCCTTTCATGTAGGGTTTTGATGCATTTCAAAGCCCTTTAAAAATACAGGAACTATTACTTCGTTTGGGCTTCCTTTGTGGTTCACCAGTGAAGAATCTGCCTGCCAAGGCAGGAGACTCTGGTTCAATCCCTCGGTGAGGAAGATCCCCTGGAGAAGGAAATGGCAACTTACTCCAGTACTCTTCCCTGGGCAATCCCATGAACAGAGGAGCCTGGTGGTCCAAGAGGTTGCAAAGAGTTGGATACTGCATAGCGACTAAACAACAATTACCTCGTTTAACTTGCCCAGATTGACATGGTAATATTGGAATGCAGTTTCTGACCTTCAACCCCATGATTTCTGGTACCAGCTCTTGAACGTAACAAGTAAGTTTACCCAGTAGGTTCTCAGTTTACTTAGCTTCAGCACCAAAAGTCTCATGTCCTGGGAATCCCCTCCTACTTTTGCAACTGAAATGGTCCTGCTGGATGGGCTGAGACTTGAGATTTGTCCTGCTTGTTGTAAAGCCCTATTTCCGCTATACCAGTGCTTCTCAAACTTCAATGCAAGACCACTTGGTTCAAATGTAGATTCTGGTTCAGTAGGTCCTGGGCAGGGCATGAGGTTGTGTATTTTTAACAAACTCTGATGCTACTGGTCTAGGATCACACTTTGAGTAGCGAAGCTCTAAGATAATGACTCCATGGGAGGTGGGAGCCCTGAAGCTCAGGCAGCATTCCAGAGGACTCCCGAGTGAGCTCCCACCATTAAAGATGTGGCTTGGCCATCAGCCCAGAGAACCCACCAGAACATGGTTGATGGCCCTGCCAGTTCATCAGTGGGGGCTCCAGGTGACTTCTCCCCTCTCCACTGACCCCTCTGGCCCCAGACAAGCCCTCTCCATTCCCTTGAAGCCTCACCCAGCTGACCTATTCCCTTGACATTCATTGAAGACCTCAATGCCAAGTCTGTGTCTCTTGAGACTCGGGTACAATCCTGGGAAAACCAACTAAAGACTCCCTGCATGGGCACCTTCAGACCATCAGGTTGGTCCTCTAAGAGCTGAGTGAACAGGGCAGGGTGAACAGGTGGGCAAAACTCAGCTGGATTGTCTCAGGGACCTTGTATTTTGGGAACTGACCTAGTTGCTTATGGTTACGGATGCTTCCGCCTGTCATAACATATATGTGTGGTGATAATGTTAATTTCTGAGATCTGCTGTCATTCCAAGGACCACTGTTAGAAGCTCATTGTGTGAGACCATCAGCTTTAAATTTTAAAATACTGGAGGTGATGTTACAACTGAGATATTTGGTTATGGGGTGCTGGATCTGTCCGAGTTAGATCTGTCTGACATTGTCCCTCTGATTATGTCTTGTCTTAATATTCAGCTGCAAAGGCTGCAAGATACGTCTCAACAGAGGGGACTTCCCTGGGTCTAGTGGCGAAGACTCTGTGCTTCCACTGCAGGGGGCACAGGTTTGATCCCTGGTCAGGGAACTAAGAGCCCACAGGTTATGTGGCAAGGCCAAAATCTCAAAAGCTATTAAGCATCTTGTATAAAGTGTGGGCCTGAGAGGCAGCAAGACTTGGGCTTGAGTTCAGACTCTGCCACTTACAAGCTGAGCAACCTTGCACCAATTCCTTTCTGAACCTCAGTTTTCCCATCTAGAAAAAGGGTTATTCATGCCCATCTCACAGCACCATGGTGCGAATGGACGAAGATCATACATGTAAGAGGCCCGACACATAGGAGCTGCTCAGTAAATACCATCTGGTTATTGTTTACTCACTAATTCGTGTCTGACTCTTTGTGACCCCATGGATTGTAGCCCACCAGACTCCTCTATCTGTGGGATTCTTCAGGCAAGACTGCTGGGGTGGGTTGCTATTTCTTCCTCCAGGGAATCTTCCTGACCCAGGGATTGAACCCACGACTCTTAAATCTCCTGCATTGGCAGGTGGGTTCTTTACCACTGAGCCACCAGGGAAACCCATCCTCACTGTCAGTTATTGTTATTCTGCTTTCAAGAAACTGAGCCTAGAGAAGATGTATTGGTCTTGGTGGAGTGGAGAAGGCAGGGGGAGCCACTCGATTAGAGAATTGGCACCAGAGCTCGGGACAGACAGCAGTGCTCCCGTCTGTCCTGCGCTCCTGCATCTCTGCTAAGACATCATGTCCACTTGTCTCCACAGGCACAGGGAGGATTTGGATGGATGATGTCGCCTGCAAGGGCACCGAGGAAAGCATCTTCCGCTGCAGCTTCTCCAAGTGGGGGGTGACAAACTGCGGGCACGCTGAGGATGCTGGCGTGACGTGCAAGAGACACTAACAGTGGGCACAGCCCGAGGTTGGGCCCAGCTGCCGAGCCTCCTTCCTGCATTCCTGGGGTGGGGGCAATGAACGCCTCTGCCCTCTGCGCCCAGCCCAGCACCCCCAGACCCCTGTAATTCCCATCCCAGGACCATGGTGACCCGTCACCCTCCCCCTCTTGGATATCTATTCCAAAGCGCAACTCTGGGATCCACTGCCTGTCTCTCCCTTCCACCACGGTTCCTGCATGGAGCCCTGGTCGACTGGATCGCCTTTTTCCGGAGTCTTCTAAACACCGTGCCCTCAGGGCCACCTGTCCATGTTCTCTGTGATCTGTGAGTTACAGATGGATCCTGGCGACCACTGCAGCAGTGAAGATGGGCAGGAGGCATCCCAGGTTGATTACTCTGCAGATCATTCCCAAACCTCAGGCCAAGAGTTTTGACCAGCAAGAGACGATGCTGAGTGATTCGCCTTCCCCTCTTCACTCTGCCTCTGCACAGCGTTTGTTAGTTCGGGAAAGTGACATAGAGGAGGGGCGGCTCTAGGAGTGAGAGGGAGATGCCAGCCTCCTGCAGGAACCAGTCTGGATTCCGAGAAGGCAAGTGAAAGGAACATTTATTGAGTGACTGTCATGTGTGCTGCGTAGTGTCTTGGGTGCTCAATTCATGTACCACTTTGCAGCCCTCCTACAAGTCATGCTGGCTTGGGTACCACTTGACCTCCAGGTAGCACTCAACTGACCCATTCACCTAGCCTATCAGTCAGATGGAGAATGAGACCATTGTTTCGACCTGAACTCTCATTATGTCTTTGATTAGACTCAAGCAAGAAGCTGGGGTGCAGCACAAGTGTGACTAGAAGATTACATACTCCAAATCCCATAGGGTGTAAGTTCAAGGTTGGATGTAACTGGCTTCCAAGGCAGCCATCCACATAGGAGGATGGATTTGGAGGGTGACATGGGAGCTATCTGGGTTAAACCAAGGCCAACCCTCAGTCATCTGGCAATCAGGGTTAAAGCCACGTTGCCTGTGTCTCAGAGCTGTCTGGAGGCGATGATACAGAACCTCCCAGGCCTCTTTGGGTGTCATCCTGTGGTCAAGAAAACACATGTCCTGATGGAGCCTGTTAAGACTGAAAGGAAATATGGATTCCCTACTGCATCTGGGGGGAGAGGAGGCTGTGGGCCTCTGGGAGCCCTCAGTCTGCACCCTTTCCTAGTGATGGGGAGATCAGAGTCTGCTTTTGACACGAGGAGGAGGTCATGCTGGGCACTTCTGTGTTCTAGGCCTGGGGAGCTTCATGGTAGTGAGTGAGCATAGGCCCACCGACCTTGGGGGAGTCACAGACTCAGACACGCCTCAGATACACAATCACCTGTCCTACCTGGTGAGCATTGCCTGCCTGGGGAAAGCGATGGCTGGGACCCTCTGGAGATAAGACCAGCAAAGCTCCTGGCTGACAACTAAACCAATATGTGCTATTGGTTGTTCTTTGCTTATAATATGCTTATAATCTGCTATGTTTACATAACGTGGATGTACTCATGCATCTTTTCCCAGAGCCAATATATGTATGCATATATGAACATGGCACTCTTTACTACATAGCTCAGTACATCGCAAAGTTTGCATTTAAAAAAAAAGAAAATACTCAAGGTGGAAGAATGTCACATTAAGTGAAATAAATCCCTAAGTCTGTTCTGACAAAGAATCCAGTTATCCCACCAATGAAGACCCATGTAACTTTCTTACCTGGTCTTTTCATTCGGGAAAACATAAGTCTTGCTTTACATCAGTGAAAAACCATGGTGATATGTGTTTGAACTTTAAAAGCAAAGTCTACTAGTTTACATTCCTACTTAAAAGGACGTGGAAATAGCCATGATCCTGTATTTCAGGGACTAAAGGAAATTAGGCCAGGCCTAAAATACATCAGACCTTTTGTAAGAATTTCAATAAAGCTGAAAACATGATGCTAACAAGTTTCCCTCACATTCTTTCTCGTGAAAACCCAGTAAGCATGGGAAGGGGGTGGGCAAAAATTGGATAGGTCTGATCATTTTTCAGCAGGAATTGGTAGAATGGACAGCTTATGAGAAGCTGCCTTAATACTTTCAGAGGACGATAAACATAGTCTAGACCAAGAGCTTGATGGCATATGAAGTCTTAAGCCCTATTAGGTAACCTAAGGAAAGGGTCTCAAGGAAAAGAATGATAATTAAGACCCAGCTTATAAGAGATTGCTTTTGTATTCACTAAAGGAAAGGCCACCTGTCAATTTACTCAATTCTTCAGAGCTGTTGGCAGACAGCAAAGAACCTCCCTGCAATGCAGGAGACCCAAGTTCTATCCCTGGGATAGGAAGATCCCCTGGAGTAGGAAATGGCAACCCACTCCAGTATTCTTGCCTGGAGAATTCCATGGACAGAGGAGCCGGGTGGGGTCACAGAGAGTCAAACACGACTGCATTCTTACTTGAGGATGTGCTTTCATCCAGAGTTCCATTCACACAGAAGAAGACCACCCAAGGTCTGTGAACCCACCGGGCCTCATCACCCAGTGAGAGGCAGGAGCCCCCAGGCCCAGGACCCGGGCAGTGTGTGGGGTGAGCCGGGTCACTGGATAGTCCCGGTCACATGCTCATAGCTGCACCTCTGGGAGAACCTCATGGCCCCAGGCTGGCTGTGGGCCCTAATAATTTGCCAGAGGAGGTCAAAAAGTAGACTTTCTGGAAACACACCAGAGGCATTGTGGTTTCCTCCTCTGAAAAGCCGGGTGATGCCCACCCCCAAAGCACTGTGGCTCCCACTCTATAGTCAGGCCGCCTGGCAAAGGGGACTTCTCCCCTCTGATGTCTACAAGGCCCCATGTTTCCCTGGTCTCAAATACCCGAGAACCCGTTGTGCCTGCATGGGTTGAGGTCAAGCTGACAGCTGTGGTGGGTTTGAGTCACAGAAGAAGTTAGAGCACTCTCCACCATAGTCGCCTGGTGGCTTCTCCAGCCTCATTGTCTCCTGATGGTTATTCTGACAGTTCTGTGAGATGTCAACTGTGTGAAGCACCTGTCTTTTTCTCTTCTTGGAACAGCTCTCCCTTCAGCCTTCCACAGAACACCTTTCTCATCCCTCCTTTTCTCTTTTCCTGCACCTTTCGATTCTGCGAGCTGAGGTGAGTTCTGACTGGGGGGAGCTTTGTCACTGAATCCTCTTCACCAGCTCACCCCCCAGCTTGAACAGGCTAAGGAGCTTTCCAGGAGGACTCTTAGTCCTCTAGGGTAGTGGTCTCCAATCTTTCCGGCACCAGGGATCAGTTTTGTAGAAGACAATTTTTCCATGGACTGGGTGGTGGGGGGAGGAGGTTTCAGGATGATTCAAGTGCATGACCTTTATTGTGCACTTTATTTGTATTATTATTACCTTGTGATATATAATGAAATATATACAGCTCACCGTCATGCAGAATCAGTGGGAGCCCTGAGCTTGTTTCCCTGCAACTGGATGGTCCCATCTGGCGGTGTGGTAGTGGCAGCCGCTCCCCATTGCTAACACCACCACCTCAGATTGTCAAGCGTTCGATTCTCACAAGGAACATGCAACCCATATCCCTCCCTTGCATAGTTCACAGTACACCTTGAGCGCCTACAGAATCTGACGCCTCTGCTGATCTAATAGGAGGTGGAGCTCAGGCGGTACCGCGAGCAATGGGGAGCCGCTGTAAAACCAGATGAAGCTTCACTCTTTCACCCACCGCTCACCTCCAGCTGTGCGGCCCGGTTCCTGACAGCCACCCGCCAGTATCCGTCTGTGGCCCCAGGCACTGGGGACCCCTGCCCTACATGGGGACCTCCCACCCTAGCTGGAGGGAACTTGAACAGTTCTCACTGTGAGCTCTGCTGTCAACGCTTTCCTTGGAAATTGTTCTACCCAGCCTCCCAGGGTTCACGCAGATCCAGCAGACAATGTGAGGGAACCCTGTGCACTTTTCTGGAACTTTCTTTACGTGGCTCCCTAGTCTCAGATGCTGTGCCCAGCAAATTCCAGCCACCTTGGCCTTCCCAACCTCCAATCTCTGTCTCCTCACCTCATCAAGTTTCAGCAGAGAGCTTAGGCCAGTGCAGGCTGACCTCATGGGCTGTCTTTTTCTCAAGGAGCACAGACTTGTGCTACTGAGGTCTAAGGTCTAAAGATATTTTGTCAAGTGTTTTGACTCCCTAAGTCGTGTCTGGCTCTTTGCAATCTCATGAACTGTAGCCGGTCAGGCTCCTCTGTCCATATGATTTCTCAGGCTAGAATACTGGAGCGGGTTTCCATTTCCTTCTCCAGGGGATCTTCCACACCCAGGAACTGAACCCAGGTCTCCTGCGGTGCAGGCAGTCTCCTGCATTACGGGGCAGATTCTTTACCACGAGTGCTGCCTGGATCCAAGTCTTATTTTCAAAAATTACTAGATGAACTTCCAGCTTCAGGACCATCGCCTATAACTCAGAGTATCCTACACACCTAATGTTACAAGTATTTTTCAAGAATATGGTAAATTAAAAGTGTTTAAAAAATCTAAAGGGTTATGTAAATTGGTTTTGTTCAGTCGCTAAGTTGTGTCTGATTCTTTGCAGCCCCATGGTCTGCAGTATGCAGGTTTCCCTGTCCTCCACTATCTCCCAGAGTTTGCTCAAATTCATGTTGATTGAGATGCTATCCAACCATCTCATCCTCTGTCGCCTCCTCCTCCTTTTGCCTTCAGTGTTCCCCAGCATCAGGGTCTCTTCCAATGAGTTGGCTCTTCGCATTAGGTGGCCAAAGTTTTGGAGCTTCATCTTCAGCCTCAGTCATTCCAGTGAATATTCAGGGTTCATTTTCTTTAGGATTAACTGGTTTGATCTCCTTGAAGTCCAAAGGACTAATATTTATATAATAACATGGAAGACTTTGACCTTTGGTTTACTGGAAAGATGGTCATTATAATTTAAAATTTTAAGAATTGATCAAGACAAGACAAATACCTTAATAAATAAATTCTGGGACCAAAATAAAGTATAGTTCATTATAGTATCATATTGTTAGAGTATCCACCACAGATTTACCTGAATTGTCAAGGAAACACAGAATTTGGGTTTTTAAAAAATCACTCTGTGGGAGTCTGCTCATGAGACAGAAGGGCCTCTAGGTCCAATTCTTTTCTGGAAGGGCAGACAATGAAGTGTCTGTGATGTGAACAGCTTCAAAATACATTTTGCAGCCCATTTCTCCAGCTTTACTGGGTAACAGGCCAGAGTGCACAGGAACTTGAAGGGCAGAACAGACAGGAGAAATGGGAATAAAAACTTTCTGTAGTTCCCACCGCTCCAGAAAGCCCACTCTTAGCTCTCTGGTGACATCTGCAGGCTAACAAGAGAATGACACATTTGAAAGCCTTCCAGGAAGAATACACCCTCCAGGGTCAAATCAACCAGATTATTCTAAAGCTGACTCTAAGGTGCATAGGAATCACGTGGGGATTTGGTTCAAACTATTCTCATTTAGTAGGTCTGGTTTGGACCTGAGATTCTGAAGGTCTTTTTCCTGGGTGATGCCCAAGGCTGCCTGGCCACCTCACCTGTCAGGCAGCATTGAATGTCAGAGTTGGGAAGGGTATCAAAAGTCATCTGTTCAACCTCCTTATTTGACAGGTGAGGAGGCATGAGAACAAGGGGAGAAGGCAGGCACCCCCACAGATATAAGTAATATAGGATGTTTCATTTCTCTCAGTCTGCCTTCCATGTCTATAATGATAAACTACATGAGCTCAGAAAGGTTTTCCAGCTCTTATGCTTAGTGATGACATTACTTGCTCAAGGCCACAGGTTCAGTCTTTGCCTTTTCTGACGAGCTCAGGAGATCAGGTTGGATGGCAGAGGCCCCTGAAGATTAATCCAATTACCAAGTGCCTTGGGCATAAAAAATGGCTGTTTTGTACAATTGAATGATTTTTTTTTTTCCTGTTTCTCCTTGACTTCCTTGTATTCCTGGCTGGGAAATAACTAGTTCTAGATGAAGGAGAAGATGTTCCTGGTTTCCAAATGAAAGTGATATTTTCCAGATGGTAAGAGACCAGTCCAGATTGCAGTCGGGGAGTCCAGGGTCAGAAATCACAGAAATTCTTCCTACTGTCATCTCTAGCTGCAGTTACAAAGAAAGGGCACCTCCCAAAAAAATCGCTTCGGCACATCACCCACCAGGTTACAGCAGGGTTACCTCAAGCCTGAGCCTCCCGTTCCCCACTGTACCCACCTCTCCAGGTTCTGTGGAACCCCCCTCCCACCCTCACCCAATGTCACAGTTGCTCCCTGTAGCTGTGCTGTGGGAAAAACAAACAGGACTGTAGATTTTTAATTCAAGGACATTTAGAGACAAATCCAGCTAACTCTGAACAACATTAGGTGTCCTTGGTCCAAGTTTTGGAGTGAATTATCTTGGAAAAAAAAAAACAAAAACAGCTGACGCTGCATTTTACAATTCAAGGCCTTAGAGTAAATTACCCCCAAACCATGATTAATTGGCAGAATATGAAAATAAGCACTGACTCATGGAATTCATTAACATTACCATTTAAAGTAACAGTTCAGCTATATGAAATTAGAAATGCAAGAAGTGGACACTTGTGTGTATGATCTGGCATGGAGTAGTGGAAAATTCCCTGAATTGGGAAGCAGAAGATAGGGGATTTATTTCTGAATCTGCCACTTACTAGATATATGTCCTTGGGCAAGCTATGTAGCCCCTTTGGGACCCAAATTCCTACATTTGTAAGATGAAAAGACTGTGTTAGATGATCTCTCAGTTCCCTTCCAGCTCTGATTTTTTTCAACCTCAAAATCTTTATGCTTGCTTGCTAAGTTGCTTCAGTCGTGTCCGACTCTTCTCAACCCTATGGCTTCACAACCCTAGCCCACCAGGCTCCTCTGTCCATGGGATTCTCCAGGCAAGAATACTTGAGTGAGTTGCCATGCCCTCCTCCAGGGCATCTTCCTGACCCAGGGATTGAACCCACATCTCTTACTTCTCCTGCATTGCAGTCGGGTTCTTCACCACTGAGCCACAGAGGAAGACCCCAAGCCTGTAAAGGTTTCACAAATTCTACGAAGAATGCTAGCAAGGGCTCTCTTACACCTTCATGTCACACACAGAACTGTCTCTCCTGCTCAGGAACTGTATACAGTCATCCCTCGGTACCCACAGGGAATTAGTTCTAGGATCTCCCATGGAGACCAAAATCCAAGAATGCTCGAGTAGCTTATGTTAAATGGCGTAGTATTTGCATGTAACCTATACACATCCTCCCAGATATTATAAATCATCTCTAGGTTACCTATAACACCTAATCCAATGTAAATGCCAGGTAAATACAGTTGACCCTTGAACATCTTGGGGGTTAGGGATGCCAACCCTCCTCGAACTAAACAATTAGCAGTGAACTTGACAGTTAGCCCTCCATATTTGAAGCTCCGCTTCTGCACATATAACTGACCTTGGGTTGTGTAGTACTGTAGTATATATTGAAAAAAACTGGTGTATAAGTAGATCTGCACGCTTCAAACCTGTGTCTTCAAGGGTCAACAGGAATCGCTGGTTTGGGCAGATTCAAGTTTTGCCTTTTGGAATGTTCTGGATTTAGGGGGAATATTTTTCACACATGGTTGGTTGAACGGCAGACTCCAGAAATTCAAAGGCCCACAGATGCAGGTCCACGGTACACAGCTAGTTGTTTGTCATCTAGAACCTTGATCATACTCAGTTGTGTTTTCTCACTCCATAGTAGGACCTCATAAACGCTGAGTACAGTGTTTAATGAAAGGCGTCGGGTCTTAAGTTAGAACTTTAAAATTCTGGCAAGGCTTAAGAACATAATTTTCTTGGTCATACTTCCAGTTATTGTCCCATGTGACTCCTCTTTAAAGCCAAATGTTACGAGATCACAGCTGACTCCATTTCCTCTCTTCCTCTTGACACCTACCCCTTGAGGGACACTGAAAGAGTTCGAAGCTCACCAATGATTTCTGTGTTCGAGTGATATTGTGAAATGTGTTCACTTGGTCTTGGCACTGGTTCCTGGGACAGAGTTCCTAAAACCCTTGTAATTTCCCTGTGATGAGGATAAGAGGGGAGCTTAGAGACGAATTGGGAGAAGGCAATGGCACCCCACTCCAGTACTCTTGCCTGGAAAATCCCATGGATGGAGGAGCCTGGTAGGCTGCTGTCCATGGGGTTGAGAAGAGTCGGACATGACTGAGAGACTTCACTTTCACTTTTCACTTTCATGCATTGGAGAAGGAAATGGCAACCCACTCCAGTGTTCTTGCCTGGAGAATCCCAGGGACGGGGGAGCCTGGTGGGCTGCCGTCAATGGGGTCGCACAGAGTCGGACACGACTGAAGCGAGTTAGCAGCAGCAGTAGAGATGAACTGAGAGAGTAGCGCTGACATACGTGCGCTATCACATGTAAAACGGGTGGCTAGCGGGACGCTGCTGTGTAGCACCGGGAGCTCGGCTTAGTGCTCTACCGTGACCTGAAGGGGTGGGATGCGGGCGTGGGGGGAAGGTTCAAGAGGGAGGGGGTATATGTGTACCCATAGCTGATTCACTTTGTTGTACATCAGAAACTATTACAATATTGAAAAGCAATTATACTCCAATTTTAAAAAAAGGATAATTTGCTTGAATAACCATGCTTCCTTAAGCCAGCCAGTTATCAGTTGCTAACTCATCATGATGGATGATCATCATCAATAAAAATAAACCCTTACATCTGCATGCTGCTGCTAAGTCGCTTCAGGTCCGACTCTGTGCGACCCCATAGACGGCAGCCTACCAGGGCCCCCCATCCCTGGGATTCTCCAGACAAGAATACTGGAGTGGGTTGCCATTTCCTTCTCCAATGCATGAAAGTGAAAAGTGAAAGTGAAGTCGCTCAGTCGTGTCCAACTCCTAGCAACCCCATGGACTGCAGCCTTCCAGGCTCTTCCGTCCATGGGATTTTCCAGGCAAGAGTACTGAAGTGGGGTGCCACTGTTGCTGCTGATGCTAAGTCACTTCAGTCGTGACCGACTCTGTGTGACCCCACAGACGGCAGCCCAGCAGGCTCCCCCGTCCCTGGGATTCTCCAGGCAAGAACAGTGGAATGGGTTGCCATTTCCTTCTCCAATGCACAAAAGTGAAAAGTGAAAGTGAAGTCGCTCAGTCGTGTCCGACTCCTAGCAACCCCATGGACTGNCATTTCCTTCTCCAATGCATGAAAGTGAAAAGTGAAAGTGAAGTCGCTCAGTCGTGTCCGACTCCTAGCAACCCCATGGACTGCAGCCCACCAGGCTCTTCCGTCCATGGGATTTTCCAGGCAAGAGTACTGAAGTGGGGTGCCACTGCTGCTGCTGATGCTAAGTCACTTCAGTCGTGACCGACTCTGTGTGACCCCACAGACGGCAGCCCAGCAGGCTCCCCCGTCCCTGGGATTCTCCAGACAAGAACAGTGGAATGGGTTGCCATTTCCTTCTCCAATGCACAAAAGTGAAAAGTGAAAGTGAAGTCGCTCAGTCGTGTCCGACTCCTAGCAACCCCATGGACTGCAGCCCACCAGGCTCCTCCGTCCATGGGATTTTCCAGGCAAGAGCACTGGAGTGGGGTGCCAGTGCCTTCTCCCACTGGAGTGGGTTGCTATTGGCTAATTGAAGGCACCTTTACATGTTATCTGACTTGGCTTTTGTCATTGCTCTGTGAGGTGGTTACGGCTGTCATGTTATGAGTATGTAGGTGGAGCCATAGAGGCACAGCCAGTTTAGGTACATTGCCTGAAGTCACATCGCTGGTGCTAGCATCTGAATTTTTGTGCCTCCTTCCCAGATTCGTATGTTGAATCCATAATGCATAATTAACTTAGTGGTATGAAAAGGCAATAGATGTGTCTGGCAAATAGAAGGTAAGAGGCAATTGCAGTGATCCAGGAGAGAGAACAGGGTTATGGAGAAAGGAAGTAGCTTTAGACGCTGTCCGGGTTGGATCCCTGGTTAGGGAACTAGATGCCGCATATTGCAATTAAAGATCCCACATGCTGCAAAAAGACCCAGAGCAACAAAATAAATATACTGTTTTACAAATAGAAAAGGATGGTGAGGACCAAATTCTAGATGTATTAAGAAAGAAGAATTGATAGGAGTTGACTGGCTTGAGGTGGGAGGAACACACAGATTCAGTTTGAGTCATGCCTAGATTCCTGATCCATGGAAAATATGAGTTAAAAACGGGGTATATAGGTTTTTCACAAACACTTTTATTCACATGTAATACAATTCCTCCACTTAAAGTGTACCATTCAATGGTTCTTATTCTCTTCACAACATCGTGAAGCCATCACCACAGTCAATTTTGTAGTACGTTCATTGGTCCCAAAAGAAAGCCCATACATTTTAGCAGTCACCCATCTTTCTTCTATTTCACCAGACCTAGGCTACCGCTAACCTACTTTCTCTATCAATTTGTCTATTCTAGACATTTTGTAAAAATGGAATCATGTACTATGTGGTCTCTTGTGACTGGCTTCTTTCACTTAGCGTAATGTTTTCAAGGTTTGTCCATATTGTGGCATGCGTGTTCCATTTCTTTTAAATTGCTGAATAATATGCCATTGTGTGGATAGACCATTTAGCGGTGTATGCTCAGTCATGTCCGGATTCTTTGCGACACTATGGACTGTGTAGTCCGCCAGGCTCCTCCGTCCATGGGATTTTCCAGAGTACTGGAGTGGGTTGCCATTTCCTCCTCCAGGGGATCTTCCCCACCCAGGGATCAAACCTGAGTCTCTTGTGTCTCCTGCATTGACAGCTGGATTCTTTACCACCTGGAAGACTACATTTGATACCTACTCATGGAGAAGGCATTGGCACCCCATGCCAGTACTCTTGCCTGGACAATCCCATGGATGAAGGAGCCTGGTAGGCTGCAGTCCATGGGGTCGCTAAGAGTCGGGCACAACTGAGTGACTTCACTTTCACTTTTCACTTTCATGCATTGGAGAAGGAAATGGCAACCCACTCCAGTGTTCTTGCCTGGAGACTCCCAGGGACGGGGGAGCCTGGTGGGCTGCCGTCTATGGGGTCGCACAGAGTCGGACACCACTGAAGCAACTTAGCAGCAGCAGCAGCAGCATCAGCTGATGAGTGTCTGTTGTTTATACCTTTTTGTTCTTAGAAATAACGCTGCTATGAATATTTGCACAAGAGCTTTTGGGTGGGCATAAGTTTTCATTTCTCTTGGGTTTATGTGCAGGAGTGGAATTGCTGGGCCATGCGATAACTCTATAATTAAACTTTTGAGGATGTGCCAAACTGTTTTCCAAGGCAGGATTTCTACCAGCTGTGTATGAGCTTTCCAGTCTCTTAATCTCCTTACCAATGTGTCACTGGGGCTGATGAAAACTTCTGGTGGCCTACCTCTCCCAGGAAGATACCATATCCCTTAAGTAAGAGTTGGGAGGAGAAGGAGCCCTGTGTCCTTGACTTCACCTTCCTGGAATAGAGTTTCTGTCACACTGACCTGTAAGTGGGGAGGAAATGGATGAGTCATGGTTCAAATGTTACAAACCCTCACTGTTCTTCCCAAATTTTACTATGTTTTCTGAAATAAGTATTTCTTTATGTTCTGTATACCCTAAGGACAATTTCCAGAGACTTTAAATGTTAGGATTTAAAAAATAATTTTCACTAGTTATGCTTGTTTTGCTGGAGGCTGCAGAGATGTTTGTCATTTATAGCTGCCTAAGACTGTGGTAATTTACATGCAGCATGGAAAACTGTTACACAGGGAACCCATGTTCTATGAAATTGACTTTGAGAAACACTGACGCAGGCTAATCAAGCACTGCAATAAATGGAAAATTAGATGAAATTGAAAGGGATAATATTTAATTATTAGTGGAAAATATATTGTCCGCACCCCGTTCAACAGTGGGATATTCTTGTTTTTAACAGTTTAATTGTTGTATTGGTTGCCCTGGGTCTTTGTAGCTGTGCAGACGTCTCTCTAGCTATGGCGAGCAGGGGCTACTCTTTGTTGCAATGTTCAGGCTTCTCATTGCAGTGGTTTCTCTTGTTGTGGTGCCTGGGCTTCAGCAGTTGCAGCACGTGGGCTCAGTAGTTGCAGTTCCCTGACTCCAGAGCACAGGCTCAGCAGTTGTCGGGCACAGGCTCCGTTGATCCAAGGCTTATGGGATCTTCCCAGACCGGGGATCAAACCCGTGTCTCCCAAATTGGCAAGCAAATCCTTTACTACTAAGCCCCCAGGGAAGCCCCAGAATATTTTTATTTTTACTCTCAAAAGGAATATCATATTTATCTCCTTCCATAAATTATGTATAGCCAAAACACTCCAGTACCTAATACCCTTACAGGCAAAGATAGTCTAGAAGTTTGAGTAAACCACCAGATCCTATGTCTCTGAGTTTCATGGATCAGTTAATGTCCAAAAATATTGGGAGGCTGTTTTTAATATTTGCCACATAAGGACATCTTTGAAAAACCATTTACACAAATCATTAACATTTCAGATCTGAGAGGGCATTTGAGCATCAGTAAAAAGAATGTCATAATCAAGATTATGAAGGAAAATCTTTTAAATAGAATGCCTTTAGCCTTCTAAAATGTCATTTATTCCCCCTTTTTAGTCTTTTAATGGTGGTCCTGTGGTGACATTGTTACAGACTGATTAGAAATTTGGCATTTTGGAACCATCAAAATTTGTAAGCTGAACAAAGAAAAATGGCAAATTTAATGGGCTCCCTTATTTTTTGCAAGGCAGTGCTATCCCAGTCCTACATTTGGACCTAGACTTAATTCCTATTCATATGGAAAAATAAAAATAAAACTGAGTGAATAGTCACTTTACCAAAACATTTAATAAACAGTCTTCTAAATACATAGCTATTAGACATTTTCATCTTTTCTATTCAAGTACTTGTCAAAGAAACTGGAAAAGGAGAAGAATTAAAAGACAATAGTATGTGTTAACATATGTAAAATAGATAGCCAGTGGGAATTTGCTGTATGACTCAGGGAACTCAAAGGGGCTCTGTAACAACCGGAGGGGTGGGATGGGGAGGGAGGTGGGAGGGAGGTTCAAGAGGGAGGGGACATTGGTATACCTATGGCTGACTCATGTTGAGGTTTGGCAGACGCCAACACAATACTGTAAAGCAATTATCCTTCAATTAGAAATAAATACATAAAAAAAGATAACAGTATGTACATTGACATCAGCCATTATTGGAGATTAAGTGTTCTGGATATTGTAATTATTGAATGGGGAAGTAAGAAGGGGGTATGAGATGTCAGATTTATACAATTTTCAGAATAGAGCTATTTTGTAAAACAAGGAACACTTACGTTCGTTATTGTAAGGGTTAAAGCCCAGGGTGCTTTTCTGTTAGCATAATATGTCTCTGAGAAATTCTCCTGCCCTTGAAGCACAGTACAGCTGCTGTGGGCTCCATCCAGCTCAGGCTAGTATCTCTGTAATTCTTTATACAGCTAATAAAGTCTTTGGAACCTTCTTACTGTGATTAAACACTAACTAAGACCTTGCCAAAGACACTTAGCAAAAAACTGGCATTGTAGGTTTCCAGTAACAGAATGACCACGGGCAGTCATAGCAATGATTAGAATCAAATCCTCTGGAAATTATGTCACATTTGAAAATAAGGAGTTGGCATTCATTTCTGGCACCATGGATTTTGTGGTCGATGCATCCCCCGCGCAGTGTGTGCTGGAGGTGAACAGAATATGTCACCGGTGACTCCTTTTCCATTTTCAATTCCATATTGCTTCCCCAGAGAATCACAAGAATTATTTCTGTCTCCTTTTTTCCTTTTCACAAGAGATATCAAGTAATCCACTCATCCCACAAATTATTTGGAAGATGAGGAAAAGCTAGGGCAAAGCAAAATAACTTCCAAACCAAATAATGTGTCTTTTTGTCTCTTCTTCAGAATATGAAATGTCTTGAAATAAATAACAATTATGGAAAAAATCTCCTCCCTGGACTTTAGAGTTGGCGAATAGGGCTCAGCTTCCTTCAGACCCAAGGAACTCTGGCTTGATGACATCCCATGCTTTATGGATCAGAACGGTCCTTTCCTAAAGCTTTCTTTCTGTCTGAGCAGACCTACCTGCCTTAAAAGTCAGTACATTCAGGGCTTGCTCAACTAAAGGGTTTCTGTTGCAGATTACTGTTGACCAGTTGCCTCATCCGGGAATCTGGGTTCTAGATTGAGCTTTGGTGACTAGTCCATAGTAAGGTTCATAAGCAAGAAGTGGTTCTATCATGAGAGAATCAGAAAATCTGGATCACAGATGTGTGTTGAAACGCAGGTTCAGGATCTAAAACTGAGATGATGTGGCGACTGTCAGGGAATATACGAGGCAAAGTTGGGAAAAGAAGAGAAATGAAAAGTGTCTAGGAAAAACTCATCCAATGTATCCTGGACTGACCCATCTTGTCACAAAGCGAGCCCAAGAGAGGACACTGTTCTTCCACAAATGTTTCCTAAGGAGTAATAAAGGTTAGATGGGAACCAGGTATACAAAGATCAGGAAGAGACTTTCAGAACTAAAAAAGGAGAAAGTGGGCACGTGTACTTTCTTTCACCTCCTCCTCTAGGTCAGAATACTAGAGTGGGTAGCTGTTTCATTCTCCGGGGGATCTTCCTAACCCAGGGATCGAACTCAAGTCTTCCACATTGCAGGCAGATTCTTTACCAGTGGAACCACCTGGGAAGCCCAAGAATACTGGAGTGGGTAGCCTATCCACTCTACAGTGCATCTTCCTGACCCAGGAATCTTACTCAGGTCTCCTGCATTGCAGGTGGATTCTTTACCAGCTGGGCTACCAGGAAAGCTTGGGGAAGGCTATGGAATTTCCCTAAAGCTTAGGACCTAGTGGCAATTATAACTTTTGAGAGGGAGGGGAGTGTGAAGCTGTGGCTAACATTGGAAAATTGGTTGCACGTCTGTTTAAGGAACAGTTAGACCTAGAAACAGTGGTCGAACCAAAAGCAACGTTCATCCCTAGCACCCAGATTGTGGTATTGAAATATCCTACTTTAAAAAGAAAAACGTAGGGCCTTTTTGCAGAAATGGCTGATACCAAGTCGGTGGCAAGAAATGTACAAGATGAATCTAAAACATTTTGTCGTATTAATTGAAAATGAAACTGGGAAAAACTATTAAGGTCATGTAAACAGGAATCAGGAGTCGAAAAGACTGTTGTTTGTTGTTGTTTAGATGCTAAGTTGTATCTGATTGTTGTGCAACTCCATGGATTGTTGCCCACCAGGCTCTTCTGTTCATGAGATTTCCCAGGCAAGAATACTGGAGTGGGTTGCCATTTCCTTTCCCAGAGGATCTTCCCAACCCAGGGACCAAACCCAAGTTTCCTGCATTGACAAGTGGATTCTTTACCACTGAGCCATCAGGAGTATATTTAACAAAAGACATGCAAAACCATAAGGCATTGCTGGGAAAACCTAAAATAATGGAGAGGTATACTTTGTTTATGAACATGAAGACTCAGTATTACTAAGAAGTCAAATTGCTCTATGGGTTCAACACAATAGAATTAAATACCAACACTTTTTTTTGTTTATACTGATAAGATGATTCTGAAATTTATGTGAAAAATCAAAGCACCTAGTATAGTCAAAACAATATTGAAAACAAAAAATACAGTTGGAAGTCTTCTACTACTTGATTCAGAGACTTGCTATAGTATGCTAATCAAGCATGATTTTGTCATAAGAACAAGCAAACGGATCAAAAGAACATATTAGAAAGTTCAAAAATATAACCACGTATATACTGTCAGTTGATATTCAACAAAATCGCGAAGGGAAAAATCTTTTCAATGAACAGTGCAGGAAGAACTGGAGGTGGGGTTCGGGTGGGATGGGGGATGAACTTTGACCCCATCTCCTGCAATACCCCAAAACTGAGATGACTTTAAACCCAAATTAAAAGCTAAAATTGTGCTGTGGTGACCTACAGGGCTACAATTGGTGGGGAGTGGGGTTAGGGTGAGAGGCAAGCTCAAGAGAAAGGGGATATATGTATACAATGGGGAAACAGTGGAAACAGTGTCAGACTTTATTTTTTTGGGCTCCAAAATCACTGCAGATGGTGACTGCAGCCATGAAATTAAAAGACACTTACTCCTTGGAAGGAAAGTTATGACCAACCTAGATAATATATTCAAAAGCAGAGACATTACTTTACCGACTAAGGTCCGTCTAGTCAAGGCTATGGTTTTTCCAGTGGTCATGTATGGATGTGAGAGTTGGACTGTGAAGAAAGCTGAGCGCCGAAGAATTGATGCTTTTGAACTGTGGTGCTGGAGAAGACTCTTGAGAGTCCCTTGGACTGCAAGGAGATCCAACCAGCCCATTCTAAAGGAGATCAACCCTGGGATTTCTTTGGAAGGAATGATGCTGAAGCTGAAACTCCAGTACTTTGGCCACCTCGTGCGAAGAATTGACTCATTGGAAAAGACTCTGATGCTGGGAGGGATTGGGGGCAGGAGGAGAAGGGGACGACAGAGGATGAGATGGCTGGATGGCATCACTGACTCGATGGACGTGAGTCTGAGTGAAGTCCGGGGGTTGGTGATGGACAGGGAGGCCTGGCGTGCTGCGATTCATGGGGTCGCAAAGAGTTGGACACGACTGAGCGACTGAACTGAACTGAACTGAATAGCTGATTCATGTTGCCGTGCAGCAGAAACCAACACATCACTGTAAAGCAATTATCCTCCAACTAAAAATAACTTTGAAAAAAACTTTGAGAGAATTTGTAATGATATTTCTATTTTTAATGCACTAAAGCTAAAGATTTTTATTTTACAAATTAACATGCTAGGACTAGCTTTCTAAGAACTCTGTACCTATATATTATAACCCTATACACTGTAGGAGTTTTTAACCATCCAAAATTGAGATATCACTAAGTTATGGAATTTTAATACTAGAGAATCTATACTATCATTCGATCTTAGATGACTTGTGTTAGATAACATATCTAAAGTGCTTAGTATTGGGAAACTATTAGGAGATAAATTTTTTAAGTTATAGGTTTAGAGTGGCCTTGATAATTTATTTAGTACCCTGATCTGGACTAAATTCTAAGATATCTAGTGTAGGCCAAGAAAAATATTCAAAAGAACTGACAATGGGAAAATAAAACTGTAGAGGTGAAGAAAACAACAACAACAAACCTAAAACAACAAAGCTTCTAGAAGAAAACTGAGGACTTCCCTGGTGGTCCAGCGGTTGAGAAGCCACCTGGCAATACAGGAGGCACAGGTTTGCCCCCTGCTCTCGGGAGGTCCCACAAGCCTCAGGGCCGCTAAGCCCATGTGCCACCACTCCCGAAGCCCGAGCTCTGTCACAAGAGAAGCTGCTGCAGTGGGAAGCCTGTGCCCTGCAGCTGGAGAAAGCCTGCAGGCAGCAACGAAGACCCCGTGCAGTCAAAATTAATAAAATTATTTTTAAAAAAGAAAGGACATAAAAAGCACTAACCATGAAAAGTTGCTAACTTTGACGTCATAAAAGGTTTAAAAATCTGTTCATCAAAAGATGTCAAGAAAATCAAAAGACAAGTCAAAGACTGGGAGAAAATATTTACATTACCCACAACAAATGAAATATTTGTGTGCCGAGTATATCAATAACTTGTACAACTCAGTAATGAAAAGACAACCAACCCAACCGAAAAATGGACTAACCATTTCAACAGACACTTTGAAAAAGAAGTAATGTGATCACCAGGCATATGAAAGGATGCTCAACATTATTAGTCCTCAGAGAAATAGAAATTAAAAACACAGTAAAATACCACTTTGCACTAGAAATAAAAGCATACATTGTGAGTGGGAGGGTAAAATTGGAAAAATGGTTTGGCAGTGCCTTATAGAGTTAAATATACACATGCCCCATGACCTAGAAATTCCAGTTTAAATATTTATCCAAGACTAATGAAAACATATAGCCACAAAAAGACTTGTGCAAGAATATTTATAGCAGTTGTATTCACAAAATAGCCCCAAATTAGAAACAGCTCTAATTTCCATCAGCAGAAGAAAACAGGAACAAATTGTGACATATTAATTCATTAAAAAGAAACGTACCTATTGTATGGCTTCTTTTATATGAACTTCAAGGATGAATAAAACTAATTAGATGATGGAAATCAAAACAATTGTTACCTATGAGTAGTGGAGATTGATTTTGACGGCAGTGTTTATTACCTAGATGTACTTACTCATTTGTGTATTGTATGTGAAATAAGTGAAAATTTTCAACTGTGTATATAAAACCTATGCATTTCACTGTAGGTGAATTTTTTTTTTCCTTTTTTCTGGCCACATTCCATGGCATGCAGGATCTGAGTTCCCTGAACAGGGAATCAAACCCATGCCCCCTGCAACTCAAACACAGAATCCTAACCACTAGACCACCAGGGAAGTTCCATGTATGTGAATTTTGATTCAACACACATTAAAATAAATATATTGTCCAAAGTAGTCTTTTCTGAAAAAGGAACTTGCAGAAGATACAAACAAGTAAAAAGCAAAACTAAAAACATGTCTTCAGTCTTGATCTGGCCTGAAATTTATAACTTTATTCTATGGGATTTTTAGGTCTAAACCACAAGGTGAACTCAGTGCTGTCCATTCAGCATAGTGGATGCCTCTCCTAGCTTCCTTGCCTCCCAGCTCCCTGTCTGTCCCCCACCTCAGAGGAGCAATATCCCAGCAAGTCCTTTTGGTTTTTTTTTCCTTTGACCAGCTTCCGGTAGTCTTCTTGAGGGACTAACCTCCTTTTCTTTTGGCGATAGGCCTCTAAAGGCCTCACACTTTTTACAGATTGCAGTGTTAGTTGCTCAATCATGTCTGATTCTTTGGGATCCCAGGGACTGTAGCCTGCCAAGCTTCTCTGTCCATGGGATTTCCCAGGCAAGAATACTGGAGTGGGTTGCCATTTCCTTCTCCACGGGATCTTCCCTACCAGGGATCAAACCCAGGTCTCGTACTTTGCAGGCAGATTCTTTACAACTGAGCCACCTAGAAAGCCCACATATGAAAATATATGTGATTTTTTTCAATTTTTTTAACCTGGCCCAGGATCACTTGTTCAATGAATAACTGAATGAACTGATCCACTTCTGGAATTTTCATGAGCAGTTCTTAAAGTGAAAACCGTCTTACCATTTTCAGGGGAAAGCCTCATCAAAGACCACTTAAGTTCAGGCTTACAATCTAAATAAATAAACAAGTGAATAAATAAAAGCTCCTTCCCTCTCTCCCTCCATCCAGTAGTCATTTTAATAAGCTACATACCTAGCTTAGGACTGTTCTCTGGTTCAGGATTTCTGCTGAAAATATTAATAGGTACATGAAGGCCTATAGGTATTGAAGTCTTGGGGGCCTTTTCTTTCTGATACCCATCTAGCTCTTCACCTGACAAGCAACCATTAAAAAAAAAACAAACAAAAAACGATGTGTCATGTTGCTGGAAAAGTGATTTCTGGTTAAGGGCAGCCTGGTGGTAACAAGCTCTGGGCTTGTTTTTATGGCTCTGTTTCATGGGATTTAATATATGGTACGTGCGTACAGCCCGACCAGCTTCTCCATTTAACTAGATCCCCAGAGGAAAGGGCCTGAACCTATGATTTTCTTATGTCTTGAGAACATCTGGTTTATTCTCTTCACTCAGTCTATTTAGTATATGCTGTTGCCTTAGCGGCAGGACAATTTCCAACAGCATGCCGTAAGCAGGATTTGCATTTCATCTAAACTCTCTATGCATTCCACATAGGTATTAGGTAGTTGAAGTGTGAACCATCAAAACCTCTTTCCTGTTTCCCACTGTATTGATTCACCCTAAGAGGCTGAGAATCAGAATGTCTTCTGGCTGAATTCGAAAGCAAAGAACATCAGAGAGCAAAAACAACGGCAGGGTGCCGAAATTGTGGCCAGATGTCAGAACCAGCTCAGAAGTCTTACGCAATCACTGAGGATGGAATACTCATCTTTGTTAGGCATTAAGTAGGCGTCTTCCCTGAGGGAGGGTTCGAATTCCCTGTTCCATCTTCCCAGTGTGCTGGACCACAATGGAGGAAGGAACTCATTAATTACTGACCACTCAGATCCCAGCACATTTTTCCAAAGCACTTCTTGTTTTTCAGGCCCCATATTCCCAGAACAGGCAAAATTTCATTTCTTGTTGGGTGGTAGGAAAAGTCAGAGCTGCAAGTGGAAATCTTTAGCCATTGAGGATGAGTAAAGGCTGGTGGAGTTCAGTCTTCCTAACAGGCAGTTGTGTGGAGGGCTTCCCAGCTCCTACTCTGCTCCAAGCTTGCAGCTGCACTCCTGACCCCAGATCCCCAGTGTTAGGAAGCTGCTCCAGACAAAAATATTACCTCCTAGAGTTCACCCATATTCCTGTTCCTATTTTCTGTCTCTTTCTTTTTTAAAAAAAATTATTTATTTTTGGCTGCAAAAATAAGTATTTTATTCTTAGTTGCAACCTGTGCTTCTTGCTAGTCATGACCTGTGGGCTCTGTAGCTGCTATGTGCAGGCTTAGTTGCCCCACAGCTTGTGGGATATTAGTTCCTGGACAAGGGATCAAATCCACATCCCTGGCATTGGAAGGCAGATTCTTAACCACTGATCCACCAGGGAAGTCCCTGTTTTCTCTTTTCAGCTTAAAAAGAGAGAAACCTTAAATGTTTCCAGCTCGTGATCACCATCCATCTGAACTGACACACCCTTTTGCTGTCCTTTGAGGGATTGGGAGAGACCAGAGCATGAAGCCACAAGTAATTAAACTGTAAGAAGATGTCATGTTTGCCCAGTAGTTTAGCTTTTCCTACTTCCACAGATGCATACATGAGGCAGATGATAAAAAATTAGACCAAAGGTGGTTTCTCCGTGACATTAAGTGGGAAGGGTCATGGTCAGAAACATTGTCTAAGAGGCAGGTGTTCGGATCATTGTGGAATGAAGAGTATATGAGTGAGGTGACTAGGGGATAACCCATGCATTGCCTCTTCCAGCGTCTGGTGATTGTCAGCATTCCTTGGTTTGTGGCCACGTGGCCACCTCTTTAAGGTCAATATCCTCAAATCTCTCTCTGCTCCCTCTTCACACTCCCTTCTTCCCTGTGTGTCTGTCAGTCTCCTCTGCTTCCTCTTCTGAAGGTCCATGTGGCTGCATTTAGACCCCACCGGATAATCCAGGATGACATCCTCATTTCAGCATCCTTTAACTTGATCCAATCTGCAAAGATTCTATTTCCAAAAGGCTAACATTTACAGATCCCAGAGATTAGAACCCCATGTCTTTGGGGGCCAGTCCCTTGGATAGCCAGATCAAACCAGTCAATCCTAAAGGAAACCAACCCTGAATATTCACTGGAAGGACTGGTGCTAAAACTGAAACAGCAATACTTTGGCCACCTGATGCAAAGAGCTGACACACTGGAAAAGACCCTGATGCTGGGAAAGATTGAAGGCAGGAGGAGAAGGGGACAACAGAGGATGAGATGGTTGGATGGCATCACGGACTCAATGGACACGAGTTTGAGCAAACTCTGGGAGATGGTGAAGGAGAGGGAAGCCTGCCATGCTGCAGTCCATGGGGTCGCAAAGATTCAGACATGATTTAGCAACTGAACAACAAAAACATTCAGCTTATTACAATGTCTTTTGCCCATTTTCAGTCTGGATTGATTTCTCAACTGCTGAATTTTAGGAGTTCTTTATGTAATAGTCTAGAATTAAAATTCACAAACATTTTCTTCAGTTCTGCAGCTTGTTGCTACATCTTCACAGCATCTTTTGTAGAATTAAAGTTTTGTAATGAGGTTCAATCTATTGATTTTTCTTTTTTAAAAAGCTATTTACTTATTTGACTGTGCTGTTTCTTAGCTGTAGCACATGGGATCTTTAGTTACAGCATGCAAGCTGTTTGTTGTGGCACAAGAGAATCTGATTCTCTGACCAGGGACAGAACCCTGGCCCCCTGCATTGGGAGCACAGAGTCTTAGCTACTCCAGCACCAGAGAAGTCCCAAGTTTTCTTTTTACAGAGCATGCCTTTAATGCGGAGTCTATAAACTCCTTACCTAGCCCTTTTTTTCTGAAATTTTTCTTTAAGTATCACCAGTGTATTTCTAAATTTTTTATAGTTTTGTTTTATACTTTTTTTTCCTAAAAGTTTTATTTTTGTTGTTGTTTAGTCTCTGTGTCTGACTCTTTGCAACCCCAAGGACTGTAGCCCTCCAGGTTCCTTTGTCCATGGGATTTCTCAGGCAAGAATACTGGAGTGGATTGCCATTTCCTCCTCCAGGGGATCTTCCTAATCCAGGAATCAAACCCTCATCTCCCACATTGTAGGGGGATTCGTTACTACTGAGCCACCAGAGAATTATATGCTTTACATTTTATATTTTATACTTTTTTCTGTAAGTTTTATGTTTAGTATTTTACATTTAAGTCCATATTTTCCT
This sequence comes from Redunca redunca, assembly GCA_006410935.1. NCBI lineage: Eukaryota > Metazoa > Chordata > Mammalia > Artiodactyla > Bovidae > Redunca > Redunca redunca. The sequence continues at coordinate 1,297,355 of SJYQ01000519.1, read as the reverse complement.
GGCTGTTTGCCAGAATGGGTTTTATTACACAGTTGTGAAGAATCCTTGAACACTGTGGTGGACTGTGTTACTGTTTGTGTTATTCATTGTCCCTTTATGAGCTTTCTATATCTGTTCCCAGTGCCAGGCAGGAAACTAGAAATGTCATGTTCAAGAATATCTACTGTAACTCTGATCCAGGGGTCAAGAGACCACCACCGTCACTGCAGACATCTTTCGGTGGCCACAGAGTGAGTGACCAGGTACCAGAACACAGCTAATGAAACCTCAAACTCCACAACTCTGCTTGCCATGTGATGTAGGTGAAAGGGATTCCATCTCACTTCTGTGTTCCAAATCGCACCCAGTACATCTCATTGACAATTTCCAACTTAACAGCAGAGCCCCTCACTGTGTCCACTGCACAGGCTCCAACATATGGGAGTTTTAGGGGGACGCGAACATTCAGTCCATAACAGCCAGCAAACACTGACTCAGGGGCCACGGCCAAGACATTTAAGTTGCCAGCTCAGACCGGATTCCCAGACAAATTGGCATTCTGTTTCACTGAAGGAAAGATAAATTCTCTGTGCAACAGTGTTTATCTATCTTGTCATTCACTCGGGTATTCACCGAACATTTCTGAGCACTCATCTACGCAGGTAGGAGAGGGCTATGGAGCTGACATTCTAGTGGAGGAAGACAGAAGTAGAGAGAAAATTCCATTGTACTGGGGTACGCGTTGGGATAGAGAGAATGGGAAGGCATTCTGGGAGCATAGAGGAAGAATCACATAGACCGGGGCCATGAGAAAGTGTGTCCTGGGGTGGGCAGCACTAGCTGAGAGCTGAAGGATGAGTAGATGCTGAGCCAGTTGAAAAGCTGGGGGAGGGCTTTCCTGGCAGAGGGGGATTCGTGTGCATGCGGTGGAGACTTGAGAAAACACGGGGGTTCCAGGAACCACCTAACTCAGTGTAAGAGGAGACCATATTGAGAGCTAGAGCAACCCAAGCTAGAGACACTCAATCAGACACTAAGGGGAGGTGTTTTTCACCCTGAACTTAATGAGGAACCCTGAAGGAGTGCAAACAGGGGAGTGCCATGACTAGACTTACATTTCAGGAAGATTAATGAGGCAGCAAAGTGGAAACCAGGGATTCCTAGGTGGCACAGTGGTAAAGCAACAGACGCTGGAGATGCAGGTTTGATCCCTGGGTCAGGGAAGATCTCCTGGAGGAGAAAATGGCAACCCACTCCTGTATTCTTGCCTGGAGAATCCCATGGACAGAGGAACTTGGCAGGCTACAGTCCACGGGGTCGAAAAGAGTTGGTCGCGACTAAATTGACTTAGCATGCATGCAGTGTGAAAATCAACTGGAGGAAAGGAGTGACAGGAAGAAGGGGGGCAAATTAGGAGTCATCAATAGAGACAAGTGAGAGCTGATAGTCCCAGGTGGAACAGGGAGGAGGACAGAGATTTAAGAGATCCACAAGGAAGAGTTGTCAGAACTTGGATGGATAAAGGAGAAGAGAAGCTCCTGGCTCAGGCCATGGGAACAGATGGAGGAGCCACTCACTAAAACTGGGGTGCAGAAGAGCAGCACTAAGATGGGGCGTGGGGTGGGGGATTCAAGTGGCCTTAGCTGTGGACCCAGTGGCTTTAGGATGCCAGTACAGCACCCTAGGGACATGTTGACTGGTTGGATACACAGATAGAAGAAGAACAAATTTTGAAATTTTCTTTTTTTTTCTTCCTCTTCCCTAAATGTTCTCATCATTCTTCTAGCCAATCAGCAGTATCCATATGGCCACAAAGAAAATTGCAATGCAATAGCAGTAGAAAAGGGGGGGGGGAATTAATATCCCTTTTCCCTCCTCTTTAAACTAGTTTCAAAAGGAGAGGCGAAGAAAGAAGCAGAAGTTGAAATCTGTGCCATAAAAAGATGAGGATGCAAATGTTCCTTTGGGCACAACCAACCAAGAATCAAATACAGAGTTTGGGTCTCTTTTGCCTAAACCAGGGAATCCAGGCCGCTTATACTCTGGGAGAAATTACCGATTCAGGTTGGAAACTGTTTCCTATGACAACTGACTGGGGTGCAAGATTTTGAGATTAATGATAACACTTTACAGGCATAACATTAAGCTTGTGAAGTTCAGATGTTTCTTCTGATAATCTCTGGAAGTGCTTTTATAGTTACAAAATGGGGAACAGGAGGGCTATAAGTCTTTACCCAGGGACCTTCATTTCTGTGACTATTTTCTGCTTCATCTTACACCTGTGTCAATATCCTCATCTCCCTAGGGTTTCTTTGCACAGGCAGCGCTTAATTAAGAAGCTGTCAGGCTCTGGCTTTATTAGCCATAAGAATAGAAAACAGAGAGCTTGTAAAATTGTAGAATTTAATAAAAAGCATAGCAAATTATAGGCATTTTAAAAAAGACGATGAGGTATGTATTATGCCTCAGCAAAAAATATCAGAAAGAGAATAGAGAGAAGGTACTTCCCAGGTGGCTTAAATGATAAAGAATTCACTTGCAAATGCAGGAGATGCAGTTGGATCCCTGGGTTGGGAAGATCCCCTGAAGTCAGAAACGCAAAGCACTGCAGTGTTCTTGTCTGGAACATCCCAGAGGAGCCTGGTGGGGTACAGTCCATGGGGTTACAAAGAATGGGACACGGCTGAGCAACTGAAAACACACACAGAAAGAGACCATCTCTTTGGAGAGGGTGGCCAAAATGGGAGGGCCCTGAAGGTGGAGACGTGTGTGTGGTGTGTGTAAGATGGAAGAGGTTTTGAACACATTTGTTAAAGAGGAACTCTAAATTAAGCATGAGTTCAAATCCTGACTCTACCGTCTACTGGCTCTGTGACTTTAGGCAAATTACTTAACCTCTCTGTGCCATTTGGGTTTCCTCATTTGCAAAAAAAAAGGGCTTTACAACTATAGTTACCTACATTATAGTCTCCTTTGTATTGTGTTGTGTGTGTGTTTCTTTCTTTGGACACTTCCCTACCCTTCCCTCATCCCCCTCTGCCTAAGCTCCTCCTGAGCAGGAGCGGGCTCTGTGACTTAATCATCTTTGTGTCTCTTTCAGTGATTGCTAGAGTATATCTTCTGCAGTGGGCATTCGATACACATCCGGCACATACTAGGTGCTCCCTGGGCTTTCCTGGTGGCTCAGACAGTAAAGAATCTGCCCGCAAAGCAGGTGACTCGCGTTCGATTCCTGGGAGGGGAAGATCTCCCCAAGAAGGGGAAGATGCTGTCTAAATATTTGTTGAATAAANAGTCTGAGTGTTGGCAGATCGGACCCCACCCCCTCACCGCAGGGGGCCGCGGAGTGTTGGGGGCCACTCGGGACCAGTTTTCAAGACAGCCTTTCCCTGGACGTCTCGTCGTCCTACCTCGTGGCTCTGGTAAGGAGAGAACTTTTAGGGGTCCTGCCGCGAGTGGGCCTGGCCGGGAGTCCCGCGCCCCTCGAGCCGCGGCCTCTTTGCTTTTTTTGACAACTTGGGGCCTGGAAGGAAGGAGGAAGACGTTGGGAATATGCATTAAACTGAGAATTATCGTAGAAAGCATCTTGGCGACCCGCGTGCGCATCAGACTTACCGGGTACGGTGGGGATTCGAAGAAAGAAATCGCTCTTTTCTCAAATCAGAGCTTGACACTCTGTACTTTCTATGGAAGCGTCGTAGGAACCCGCCAGGCTCCTTTGTCCATGGGATTCTTCAGGCAAGAATACTGGAGTGGGTTGCCGTTTTCGCCTCCTGGGGATCTTCCCGACCCAGGGATCGAACCTCCTGCATTGGCAAGCTGATACTTTACCACTCATGCCACATGGGACGCCCAGGTGCTGTTTTTTAAGGGATATTAAGTGGCTCTATGCAGCAAAGCAAATGTTCTGTCTTCCTCTCAGTTTTTTATGGACAATTCCAACGAGCTTACAGACAGGTAGTAACGTTTGCTTTACAGTAAATCTAATACAAAACCAAACCTTTTTTCAAAAGAATAGTAATTTTTTTTAATAGAAAAGATTTTTAAGGAAGTATGTTACAGAAGAAAAAAAAAAGCCTGTATTAACTTGCTTGTGTATACAGTATGTACATTGTATTTTCATAGATAATTTTAAACTAATAGTTTATTGAGATGTAATTAACATATCATGAAATTCACTCTTTTGAAAGTGTTTTAAGTGGTTTTTGGAATAGAGTTGAATATATTAAACCACTACCTAATTTTAGAACATTTTTATCACCCCAAAAAAGATGGCAGACACCCACTAGCAGCTACTCCACATTCTCTCTTCCCTTCAGCCCACAGCAACTACTCATTTATTTTGTCCATGGATTTGCCTCTTCTGAATATTGTGTGGAAAAACAATCATATAAGTGGTCTCTTGTGTCTGCTTTCTTTCACTTGGCATAAGCTTTTAAGATTCTTTCATGTTGTAGTATACATGAGTACTTCATTCCTTTTAATGACTAACTAATATTCCCTATGTAAAATAGATACTCTGTCGAGTAATATTTTATTGTGTGTAGTATGTGCCATCTTTTCTTTATCCATTCATCATCTGATAGCTATTTCTGTTTCCTTTTTTTGGCTATTATGAATAATACTGCTTACAAAGCCAAGCTCTTAAAAGCGTATAAAAGATGTGTTAATAACTACTCCTGGGAAGTGTGGGAGGGTGGGTACTAGGTGATTTTTTTTTTAAACCAAGTGCATATATTATTTTTCAAATAAAACAAAAATCCACAATCATTAATAGCGTGACCTGGGGTATGTAATTTTACTTATCTTTAATTTTACTTTATCTTTCTCCCTCTCTGGGTTTCAGTTTTCTCATTGTAAATACAATTGGACTAAATATTTGTCATGGTCTTTTACAGCTCTCAAATTTTTGTAAATAAGTGGTAGTATTATAGGAATTTTTCTTCATTAATGAAAGATGTATTCTTTATAACTGCAGTGTACCTTCCTATTCATTTTTATCATAGGACCTTAAGCGATTATTACAATGGAAGAAACCAATAATTTCAAGACACCAAGCAGATTATCTGAAAAAAGGAAATCTGGTAATCTATAAAACCTTTCTTCATTGTTACTGATATCATAAATGTCCTCATAGTGTTACAGTTAAATCCTTTCATTGTTATCTATCACACAAGAACAATTTTAGTATAAGTCATCTTTATAATGTTGATCTTAAGAAATAAGACTTCTTTTATAGGTCAGAGTTTGGTCATCTGTGATCTAATTTTATTGACATTCTAGCAGATTTGTAGGTTCTCCCTGGTGAAGAAGCAATTAAACTTGAACCTCAAAGGAACTACTTTATCTTTCCCCCTCTATATATGGGAAGGGTATTTTCCAAGGCAATTCAATAGACAGAGGGTAATTTGTCACTTCAATTTGACAAGACCTTTGGGCTTCATTTCTTTGTGCTGCAGCCTGGAAAGTGTCTCTAAGCAGTAAGTTAGGGCAGTGATAGGACTCATCTCGTTAGTTTCTCTCCTCTCAGAGTTTATAGTCCTGCCCTGTCTATTGTGAAGTATGTGAAAACCATTATGTTTTGTCAAATTTTCTAGTTGTTAATGGCAAAAGGACAATCCAAGAGCAGTTAATTGTTCATGAGCAAAAGTAGGACTACTCTATCTCATCTCTTTTAATAACCTTATACTACTCTGTAACATAGATATGCTACGATTATGACTCTAATGATGGTTACTTAAGCTTTTCTCTCTCTTTTTTTTGTAGCTACAAAAGAAGATCCCACTATTTGCATGCATGCATGCATTCACGTGTGTATATGGTATCTTTGGCTGCATGCTGTAGTGCAGGCATTAGCAAACTTTTTGTAAATGGCAGGTAGTAAATGGTTTAGGCTTTGTGGGTCATATAGGAACCCTTTTGGCATAGTCTTCTTCCTTTCTTCTTTCTTCCTTGCCTGCTGTCCTCCCTTCCTTTCTTCTTTCCTTGATTTTTGCCTAAATTAGGCATTACTGTGATTGCCAAAAAATGATATTAATTTATTTTCTCTGTGGTGCTTTGTATATGTCTCTGTCTCCTGAAGTCTTGTTTACTATCTCCAGAAGGCTCAGCTCCTGGAGAAGCTGAAGGTGTGTTTAGAAGGGTATGTTCCGGGAAGAGTTAGAGGTTTGGAGTCCAGACTAATGTTATCAAGTACACTGAATCTGTCTCTGTTTCCCCTGTTCTGGCTCCAGAGAAATAAGACAGTCACTGGTGAGACTGCTGCCATTCTGTGGTTTCTATACCTTGAATTCTCTCATCTCCAAGATCTTGTCCCTAATTGTCTTTGTTCTAAGGCCTCCTCAGGTTCTTTTCTTTCCTGGACATGGAATCTAGTCTTCTGTTTTGAAACCAGATTTGAATTCTTGACTCTGTAACCCTGGCTTCTTTAGCAAGTTGCTCTCTGGAATCAATTCCATGATAAGAGTTATGCATAAATGCCTTGAAGAGGGTGTGTAATTGAGAGGAGTGTAGCTGGTATGACACTGTCTGTCTTTTCTACTTTGAATCTGCTCTTAAGGGTGATCTTGGTGTTGGCTTGATTCTAAGTCATCCTCAGGTTCTGATCTTTTCTGGAATCAGTTCTAGCTCTTTGATTCTGAAACCAAATCTGGATTCTAGGCTCTTCAGTGTTATTAAGGCAAGTCTTCATTTGGTAGTGTAATCTGGATAAGTTTTTTGGTTTAAATTGTTGATATGGGTTTTCAATTGATCTGTGAATTTGGTATAGCTTCTGTCTTTACTTGGTTGCCATGGTGTTGTCTGGAGAGTTGTCTTGGGCCATGTTGGAAGAGAGTCATGAAGTCTAAGGATTCAACCAAGAGACCTTCTTTATCTATTTTTTAACAACCCTTTTAAAATGTAAAAATCAATCTTAGCTTATGGGTCATATAAAAACAGGCTGTTTTGCTGACCCCTGTTTAAGTGTTACTGTAGAATAGAGCTCCAAAGGTAGACTTGGTCAAAGGTATCCACTGAAAGTTAGGACACATAGTGTCAAATTGCTCTGCAAGACTTTGCCAGTTAATTCTTTTAACAATGATTTATTGAGAATGTTAGGATGCATCTGTTTAGGTCTTTTCAAATACTAATTTTATCTTTTATTTCTCTTTCTGACATTTAGCATTATGTTTAACTCCATGTATAAATATTCCTGCCTCTCCATTTATGCAGAAGCTTGGCTTTGGTACTGGGGTAAATGTCTATCTTATGCACAGGTGAGTATAAGATTTCATGTTAACATTTTTACATGGAACCATAGTTCTATTGTACTTGGAGACAAAAAGGAATGTGAAAATGCAGATATTTAGATCTGGGGTCTGTTCATATTTTTGCCAGAGCTCTACCTGGTACATCTTTCTCCTAGCTTCCTCTTAATGGGTTATTAAAGGAGAGGTAATTTGTAATTTTTCCTTGGCTTGTGTAGGAGGGGAAAAGGACATAGGAAGGGGATTCCTGTATGTTAATAACACAGGATTCTCAGTAATAAAACTTCAAAGAGGATACCAGTGTTGGGAGATATCAGTGACTATTAATCCCTTCTATCTGGAGAGTTGCCTTCTCAGGATATTCTCTTCTAAAGAAGTAAATATTTTTATTTTATTTATGTCATCATTAAGTGAGAAGGGTGAATACCTGATTCTAAAATAGGAAAATTGTATTAACAGAAAAATGGAATACTAGAATAGATGCTTATAGCTAATAATATTACATATGGCAACAAACACATTATTACAAAGTTGTTTCTTTTATTCATGCCTAGTTTCATGTTTATTAAGTGGCAGACAATTATGTACTGTTTAGTACTCCTAGGAATTAGCCTGCTTAGTCCAGGGCAGCGTATCATTAGCTTTTCTAGCTTTATGTTGTTTCCAAATAGAAATACTTCCTCAAATAAAAAGCTGGTGAATTGAGGCTAGTATAGTGGTTATATATAAGTGGGTCTTCTTGAAGTGTCTTTGCAGCTTAAACACCCCCTTTTGTGTATTTGTCTGCTGTTAGTTTTGTGAACCTCTATTTTTTAATGTCTAAAACTCTTGTTTTAAGTTATTTTGAAAGAAGAAACTGATCACAATTTCGTGGCTGGTCTCATTTTTTCTTCCTTAAAAAAGTTTTTTTAGAATGTAAAGTGTGTTGTTAACAAAGTTATACTGTATGTGACTTAATTAGAAAATTGCATGGTATGTCTTGTTCTGGAGCTTGCTGGCTCTTGGGTGTTGCTTGTTTCAGTGTAGGTATGGAGGATTTTGATGAGCTCTTATCGATTAATGTTCCCTGGAGTCAAGAGTTCTCTGGTGTTCTCAGGTTTTGGACTTAAGCCTCCTGCCTCTGGTTTTCAGTCTTATTCTTACAGTAGCCTCAAGACTTCCGCATTTGTTGCTTCCAAAGTGATTCCCTCTTTTTATTTTAGCTTCTTCTGTTTGCTGGTCTCTTCAGTGTCTAATTTCCACCCTGACACAAGGGGGCGATGGTGGTCACTTTTTAAGGCTCACTTGTTCAGTCGTGCTGTGGGGAGGGAGGAACACTGCAAAGCAATATCACTGGTGTGTGTGGGGAGTGCTCGCTGGCCTGCACTTCTCAGGCTCTCAGTTGCTCTGCCGGAACTGTCTGAGGCCTGCCCTGGGTTGCCTGTGCCTCCCAGGTCTAAGCCGTTCAGGTTCTCGGGTACTCCACAAAGGCGTGTTTTGTGCCCTTCCCAGGTCCGAGCAGCTCAGGTGACCAGGTGCTTGGTGAGCGCAGTCACCCCCAGGTGGGGGGGTGTGTCATCGCCTCCTGCATCCCAGCCACCCCAACCTCTCTCTGGCCACAGTCTGGGTTGCTGTCTCCCTTTAGCTCCCTCAGATTGCCCTCAAGGTGTTCAGGCCCGGTTCTTTCCCTAAGCAGTGCAGCCTGCGCTTCCCTGTCCAGTCCCCGCTTGCCAGTGATGGATGTGGATGTGAGCGTCTAGGCTGCTTCTCCGCTGGGAGTTGCCATTGTGCACGTAATCTGTGGGTTTTATTTATTTATTTATTTTTCGTCCCGGTTATGTTGCCCTCTGAGATTCCAAGACTCGCCACAGACCCGCCGGTGAGAGTGTTTCCTGGTGTTTGGAAACTTCTCTCATTTTTAAGACTCCCTTCCTGGGACAGATCTCCGTCCCTACCTCTTTTGTCTCTCTTTTTATCTTTTATATTTTGTCCTACCTCCTTTTGAAGACAGTGGGCTGCCTTTCTGGGTGCCTGATGTCCCCTGCCAGCATTCAGAAGTTGTTTTGTGGAATTTGCTCAGCGTTCTAATGTTCTTTAGATGAATTTGTGGGAGAGAAAGTGGTCTCCCCGTCCTATTCCTCCACCATCTTAGAACCACCTCTCAAGTTTTCCTGTTTAAGATGGCATCCCATATCTTGTGGGGATGCTAGACATGTATATCTTGAACCTGGATGTTGATAACACAGGTACATTCACGTGTGAAAACTCACTGAGCACTTCAGGCACATTTGGTCATGAATTACTCTGTTCCTACATAGACCGCGGGTTCTCAACTGTGTCCGTCTACCTCAGGCTAAATGCCTTCTGCTTTTTCCCTTTCCAAGTCAGTCTTCAGTCTTCAAACTGAAGTTTTTATTTCAGTGGTACCTGAGAGGGATCAAATTTATATGTATATGTTCATTTTAATTCAGATTATATATTATTTACTGTTAAATTTGCATTGCTGGATTAAACCCAACATAGTTGTGATGTATTATTATTTTTAATAAACTGATAGAATAATTTTGCTATTGTTTAGAGTTTTTGCATCTGTAAGTGAAATTGACTTGTAGGTTCTCTTTTTCTATTGTCCTGTATGATTTTTGTTGTTTTTAATTAGTTATACTAGACTCATAATCCCTTTTCATTCTATTCCCTAGAATGGTTTGTATGAAATGGAATGATATGTTTCTTTACAGTTTAGTAAACTCAACTCTAAAATTATCTGTGTTTTGTATTTCTTGTGGGAAGATTTTTAAACTCTTGATTATGTTTCTTCTTTCATCAGTTTTCTTAACTTTTTTAAAGAATTTGTCCATTTTTCCTTTTTATTGGCTTAAAAGTTTTAATATTCACTTGGATATTTTAAAAATCTCTGTTGTATATGTCCCCCTTTTTGTTGGCAGTATTGTTTGTGTCTCCTTTTGTTTTTTCCCTTGTGCAATCTCAACAGAAATTTGACTGTTGTATTAGCATTTTCTGTGAACCATCTTTTACTTGGCAACATTTTATTCAGATTTCATAATAATATCCTTCTCATTCTGTAACCTATAGGTTAGGATAGGATATAGGTAGGTTAGGATATATGGAAAAGGTGAAGATGGACTTGCTCACTGAATTATAAATAAGAGCTATGGGGTACCCCTTGAAACTTGAAAAATAAATTTTTATATTAAATGAACGTGAAAGAGGTTATTCCCACATGCTATTGTTATCTAAAGCTGGAGGCTTAAGAATAGTTTAAGTAAACTTACGCATGGTAGATGTATATGAACTGAGAAATCCAGTGATCCTTTGAATACATGTTTTCTGATGTTAAAAAAAGGTTCTGCAGTCACAGAGCTGTACTCATGAGGCAGTACAGAGCCAAACGGATTCTTGGTTCTATCTCGTTTTATGTTCTTATGGCTGAACTTTGCAATTTTTAACTTTTGAGGCTATTTGGCTTTTGTGCCCAAATGCTGCCTACACTTTGTTCTTTGTAATTGGCCATACTCATAAATGCCTGCCTTATGGGCTGAACAAACCTTTCCCTGACTTCATGTTACCTGTTTGTTTATTTAGGCCTCAAAACAGCTATACCTTAAATGTTCTTCAACAGCTGCATCTTCCTAGAAAATAGGCAATTTACATTGTTTTTCTTATTAGTATGTTTATTATTTTCTCCCTAAACACATGTATATGGTGAGAAGTGTATAAGATGAATTGGTTTGTCCATTAGAGGCATAATTATTGTTAGTAAAAAACAGTCTGTTACTTGCATGATTACACATGAGCCAAAAGTATTTTGTACATCTCTTCTTTAAATTGTTTCTTAGACATTAATGTTTATTGCTTTAACATTCTGTAATTTATATCTGGTACATATAGTGAAATGCTTTTTAAGTAGTTGATAGTTTGACATGATTGAGTGAAAAAATTAGAAAATACTATAGAAATTTTGAAGTTTAAAATCTATAAAATTTCGTCTTTTTCCTTCTAGTTTTCTTTTTTCAACGCTTCCCTTCCAAAGATATCAGACTTCTCTTGTAATCAGTAGATATATCAGCTGTATGTACACAGTTAAAAAGGATGTATAACAGAAATGTTGATAGTCTAAAATATTTTAAAATTAAAAAACTAAAATACTCTCAAGTCTTTTTCAAAATGTGTAAGTTCTTATTAGTCATTGAACTGTATTATGGTTATTAATCTTTCTGTACATTTTTGGGTACTTATTTTTTAAGATCTCCAAGAGGTTTGTCTCATTCTCCTTGGGCTGTGAAAAAGATTAATCCTAGATGTAATGGTGATTATCAGAGTATGTATCAAAAGAGACTAACTGATGAAGCTAAGATTTTGAAAAGCCTCAATCATCCAAACATTATAGGTAAGTTCACATATTACTTAATAACAGTATCTGGTGTAGTATCTTGTTTATCTGAAATGGTTTACATAATATCTTAACTGCTTTCACTAATAAAAAGTGAAGAAAGGCATGATGGAGTTTGGCAAGAATCCAATTAATGTGAACATTCTGAAATAAGAATTAGTGGGACTTCCCTGGTGATCCAGTGATTAGGACTCTGTGCTTCAACTGCTGGGGGGCATGGGTTTGATTCCTGGTAAGGGACCTAAGATCCTATAAGCCACGTGGCTTGGCCAGAAAAAAAAAAAGTAATTTTAGATGCAGCAGATTTGGAAAACTCAGCATTGGCCACAGGACTGGAAAAGTCCGTTTTCATTCCATCCCAAAGAAAGGAAATGCCAAAGAATGCTCAAACTACTGCACAATTGCACTCATCTCACATGCTAGCAAAGTGATGCTCAAAATTCTACAAGCCAGGCTTCAACACTATGTGAACCATGAACTTCCAGATGTTTAAACTGGATTTAGAAAAGGCTGAGGAACCAGAGATCAAGTTGCCAACATCTGTTGGATCATGGAAAAAGCAAGAGAATTCCAGAAAAACATCTATTTCTGCTTTATTGACTATGCCAAAGCCTTTGACTGTGTAGATCACAACAAATTGTGGAAAATTCTTGAAGAGATGGGAATACCAGAACACCTGAGCTACCTCCTGAGAAATCTGTATGCAGGTCAGGAAGCAACAGTTAGAACTGGATATGGAACAACAGACTGGTTCCAAATAGGAAAAGGAGTACGTCAAGGCTGTATATTGTCACCCTGCTTATTTAACTTCTATGCAGGGTACATCATGAGAAATGCTGGGCTGGATGAAGCATAAGCTAGAATCAAGATTGCTGGAAGAAATATCAATAACCTCAGATATGCAGGTGATACCACCCTTATGGCAGAAAGCGAAGAAGAACTAAAGAGCCTCTTGATGAAAGTGAAAGAGGTCAGTGAAAAAGTTGGCTTAAAGCTCCATATTCAGAAAACTAAGATCGTGGCATCCAGTCCTATCACTTCATGGCAAATAGATGGGGAAACATGACAGACTTATTTTTGGGGGCTCCAAAATCACTGCAGATGGTGACTGCAGCCATGAAATTAAAAGACTCCTGCTCCTTGGAAGAAAAGTTATGACCAACCTAGACAGCATATTAAAAAGCAGAGGCATTACTTTGCCAACAAAGGTCCATCCAGTCAAAGTTATGGTTTTTCCAGTAGTCATATATGTGAGAGTTGGACCATAAAGAAAGCTGAATGTTGAGGAATTGATGCTTTTGAACTGTGGTGTTGGAGAAGACTCCTGAGAGTCCCTTGGACTCCAAGGAGATCCAACCAGTCCATCCTAATGGAGATCAGTCCTGAATATTCATTGGAAGGACTGATGTTGAAGCTGAAACTCTAGTACTTTGGCTACCTGATGTGAAGCACTGACTCATTTGAAAAGACCCTGATGCTGGAAAGATTGAAGGTGGGAGGAGAAGGGGATAACAGAGGATGAGATGGTTGGATAACATCATTGACTCAATGGACATGAGTTTGAGTAAACTCTGGGAGTTGGTGATTGACAGGGAGGCCTGGCTTTATGGGGTCACAAAGAATTGGACACAACTAAGCAACTGAACTGAGGTATATATTTAAAAACTTCATGGGAATAGATACTGTCATTATAGTATTGGTACCATGGAGAATTCAGGAATGTGAAATCCTCATTTATGTAATTTCCTTTTTTCGTTTTTAATATTTAGGAAGGCATAGAGTGTTAAAAACATTTCAATTTGTGATATTGTTGGCCAACACTGAAGGCATTTAAAGTTAGATCTAAATAAGTTTTGTAAGCATTAGCTGTTTCATTTTTTATTTGACAGTGTTGATCTAGATCTGTTTTCAGTCACATTATTGTAAAAGAATTAAATACTTTTGTTCTTCGCTACTCCAGTAAGAAAATGACATGTTTTCTTTAAGGTTACCGTGCTTTCACTAAAGCTAGCGATGGCAGTCTGTGTCTTGCTATGGAGTATGGAGGTGAAAAGTCTCTGAATGACCTAATAGAAGAACGAAATAAAGACAGCCGAGATCCTTTTCCAGCAGCCATAATTTTAAAAGTTGCTTTGAACATGGCAAGAGGGTTAAAGGTAACTATGCTATTACGTTTTGAATGAGTTTTGTGGAACCTAAAAACTGAAATACTTTATTTACAATGTTGTGTTTAATTTCTGCTGTACAGCAAAGTGACTCAGTTATACATATATCTCCTTTTTCATATTCTTTTCCATTGGGGTTTATCACAGGATGTTAAATATAATTCCCTGTTCTTTACAGTAGGACGTTGTTGTATATCCATCCTATATATGGTAGTTTGCATTTGCTAACCCCAAACTCCCAATCTTTCCCTCTCTCACCCAGCCTCCCCCTTGACAACCACAAGTCTGTTCTCTATAACTGTGAGTCTGTTTGTGCTTTGTAAATAGTTCTTTTGTGTATTTTATATTCCACATATAAGTGATATCATATGGTATTTGTCTTTCTGGCTTAGTATGACTAAGTCCATCCATATTGTTGGAAATGACATTGTTTCATTCTTTTTAATGGCTGAGTAATACTCCGTTGTGTGTGTGTGTATGTGTGTATCCCGCATTTTCTTTATCTATTCATCTATTGATGAACAGATACTAATGTACCTAGTTACAGGTGAAAATTTTTTTTTCCAAGAGAGGGAGTTGCCTTAAATCTTTATAGAATTTTTCATATTGAAGAGTGTACTGTTTTGATCAACAAAGTATTGTCAGAGGCCTTCACACCTCCACATGGCCTGAAATAATCCAAGTCAGGCAGTTTTGCTTATAGAGATTGCATGTTAGATTTAGTTAATTGGACTGTTGTTTAGTCATTATTCCTGGGGGTGTATTCTAACCCTCTGTTGCTGTAAACAAGCCTTTCAAAGATTTCTTTGTGGGATGTTATTAGACATTGTGAATATACATCTATAGGTCAAATGAAAAAAATCCTCTCAGGGTTATACAAATAAATTATTATATCTTTGAATTAGACATACTATTAGAAATAAAAATTCCATATCCTGAATAACTTAAGTAATCATGGCTCCAGAAAATTTTTGGATGACTCAGAAAAACACATTATATAATGCAGTGATGTCAAGAATTGCATGTTGAGTTCAAATAAAGTTGATTCATGAAATGTAAAACTAGAAAAAGGCACTATTTCTAAATGTATTATGTATTTTAAAATATATATTTTAATATTTTATAGAAAAACCTATTTTAAATAGGTTGGAAAAGCTAATAATTTGAATCACTTAATAATTATTTTAATTGTGTATGTATAATGGAATTAATAACTTACATTATAAATCTATTTGAGCATATTCAATTTATGGTTAACAGTATTTAAATAAGCACAGTAAGTGTTCCAAGTTCAATACCAAGAATTATTTCTGCTTCTTTTGCAGGCCCAGGTCATAGAGTGTAGATTGTTAAATGCTGATGAATGAAAAAATAACTGTTTCGTAGGATGTTTTTGATTATGGATGAATATTATCACTGGTCATTTCTAAGAAAGGGTTAAAATAAAGCCTTAGATTACATTACTGCTTCCTCTTTTCCTTGTGAAGTATGTGTAGCATTATCTCAACAATTTGTTTGAGATAACTGTGTCATTGTGAAGATTACAAAATTATTTCTAAAATAATTGTTCATTTTATAAAATTGTAGTATATTTTGAAATCTGCAGTATCATCTTTGATGTATAAGTATGTTAGATTGGTTGGAAAATTAAAAGTTGGCTTATCTATAAGTAGACATCAGTTTCCAAAGAATCTTTCAGATTTCTGGTCAGTATAGTAGACTAAGAGATAGCATGGGATGGTTCCTTGTCCAGCATCAAACAGTCTGAAATGACAGACACAAGTCTGTATGTTAGGCAGGGAGTTCAGGTTGTTGTTTTTGTTTGAAAGTTATATACTTTTTTATTAGTTTGTATTTTTGCTCAGATATTTAAAATTTTTCACTATTTTAGTATCTGCACCAAGATAAGAAACTGCTCCATGGAGATATAAAGTCTTCAAATGTTGTTATTAAAGGTGATTTTGAAACAATTAAAATCTGTGATGTAGGAGTCTCTCTTCCATTGGATGAAAATATGACTGGTAAGCAGAATTCTAATTTTTAAAATGGTTTCTATACAGTTTTTAAGTTTCTATTAAAATAAGTTCACATTCTTCAGAAATCAAAAACTATTAATAAAAAGTGTGTAATAAAAAATATCCCTTTTCTATCTCTGTTCTACTCAGCCTCCAGCCCCTTCCCTTGCCACATACGCAATATAAATTATTGGTTTCTCACTAATATAATTTTAATTGAAAAAATGTGGAAAAATGGTAAAAGATCTGGGAATAGAAAATAAAATTTAATAAGGTTTTATAAAGAAATTCAGTTAGCATCAGTATAATGACAAGATTTAGGAAACTGGTAGAAGAAAGTGGAGTGGGAGTAGAAAAGAGGATTACTAACTAAGGCCAGTCTTCTGCATTTTGCCCCTTGGCTCACCCTACCTCATTCTTCTCTTTATTGTGAATACTAACCATTCTCTTTGCAGGGAATTTAAGATATGTTCTTTCTTTCTTCTTCTTTTTTTTTTTTTACTACATTCTTTTTTAAAATATTCTTTTCTATTATGATTTATCTTAGGGTATTGAATACAGTTCTCTGCTGTACAATAGGACCTTGTTTATCCATTCTATATATAAAATTTTACGTTTGCTCACCCCAGTGTCCCACTCCATCCCTTCCCCAGCCCCCTCCCCCTTGGCAACCACTGGTGTGTCTTCTATACCAATGATTCTGTTTATAGGTAGGTACCTTTGTCTCATATTTTAGATTCCACATGTAAGTGATATCATATGGTGTTTGTCTTTTTCTGTTACTTCCCTTAGCATGATAGTCTCTAGTTGCGTCCATGTTGCTGCAGATGGCATCATTTCTTTGTTTTATGACTGAGTGGTATTCCATCGCATATATGTACCATGTCTTCTTATCCATTCGTCTGTCAGTGGTCATTTAGGTTATTTCCGTATCATGGCTATGGTGAACAGTGCTGCTGTGAGCATGGTGGGGCATGTGTCTCTTTGAATTCTATTTTGGTCTGGATATATGCCCAGGACTGGGATTACTGGATCATAGTTTTAGTTTTCCTGAGAAACCCCCATACTGTTTTCCACAGTGACTGTACCATCTTACATTCCCACCAACGGTGTAGGAGGGTTCCCTTTTTTCCATGTCCTCTCTAGCATCTGTTATTTGTAGGCATTTTAATAATGGCCACCCTGACCCGTGTGAAGGTGGTACCTCGTTGTAGCTTTGATTTTCATTTCTCTAATAGTGATGTCGATCATCTTTCCACGTGCCTGTTGGCCATTTGTACTTTTTATTTGGAGAAATGTTGGTCTGTTTAGGTCTTCTACCCATTTTTCTATTGGGTTTGTTTTTGTTGTTGTTGGTTGTATGAGCTGTGTGTGTGTTTTGGAAATTATTCCCTTGTGAGTTTCATTGTTTGCAAATATTTTCTTCCATTCTGTGGGTTGCCTTTTCATTTTGCTTATGATTTTTGCTGTGCAAAAGCTTATGAGTTTGATTAGGTCCCATTTGTTTATTTTTGTTTTTATTTTTATCACTTTGGGAGACTGACCTAAGAAAACATTGGTAATTTATGTTAGAGAATGTTTTGCCTATGATCTTGTCTAAGAGTTTTATGGTGTCTTATGGTGTTAAGTCTTTAAGGCATTTTGAGTTTTGTGGATGGTGAGGGGGTGTGTTCTAACTTCATTGATTTACATAGGGCTGTACAACTTTCCTGGCACCACTTGCTGGAGAAACTGTAGGGAATTTAAGATATATTCTTGATGGGGAACAGAGCCAAAATCCAGAAGCCTCAAAGAAAACCACTGCTTTCAACGTATTATTTAATAAATAACATTTAAATTTGCCTCTTTATATAAATATAAGGTAGGGGTGTGTGTGTGTGTGGGGTGTGTGTGTGTGTGTGTGACTCAGTCACGTCTGACTCTTTGCGACCCCATGGACCATAGCCTGACAGTCTCCTCTGTCCATGGAATTCTCCAGGCAAGAATACTGGAGTGGAAATAGAAGGTATAGGGGAGGCTAATACTGTTTAGAACTTATGCACATCTTAATTTCCAGTTAAAGTCTACAAGTTGAATTGAAGGAAAACACCAAGATAAACATTGACTTCATAATAATGTCTGTAATCAATAAAGGTAGAACTGGATGAACCCTTAGGCCAAATAACTGGTACGAGGTTGTAACTTTAGCAAATAAAAGGAGGAATTGTCAAAAAGAATAAAAATAAGATTTTAGTATAATAGTCTCAATCATTAATAGATCTAATAGACAAACTAAGATGTAGATGTGTGAAGTCGCTTAGTCGTGTCCGACTCTTTGCGACCCCATGGGCTGTAGCCTACCAGGCTCCTTAGTCTGTGGAATTTTCCAGGCAGGAGTACTGGAGTGGGTTGCCATTTCCTTCTGCATTAGAATATTTATTAAAATTGACTAGTTAGGTTACAAAAGAAAACCTCAAGTTACAAAAGTAGGAATAGGCCAAAGGTTAACATTCATTATCTTCAGAGCTATAAATATAGAAATTCATGTACAGTTGGAAATAAAAAAACTCAGTTTTTTCAGGAATTTAAAATATTTGTAAATAGTTCTTAGCTGAGAAGTAGTGAAATTCCAGTTACACACTATTTAGAGAATAATAAGAATGTAAGAGCAAATCAAACCCTATTTGATATGGTCCAAAAGTACTCAAAGGAAAACACTGTCATTATTTAACCTTTATGAAATTGAGTTTTCAGCTGAAATTAGAAAAAAAATGAAACCATAAAAGAAAAAAGCAGAAATGAATTAAAGATCTAAAAATTTGAAATATCCCAGTATGATCTATGTTATTTTAGAACATGTCAAAGAGAATATAGAGATTATCCTTGACAATACATGTTCAAACACAGCCAGGAAAATTCTGTGAAAAAGTGTTGAGTAGGAATTTTCTTGACAACATGTTAAGTATTATGAAACTGTAGTAATTAAAGCAGTGACACTAATGCCAAACTAGACAGAAAATTTCAACGAGTCAAAAGATAGTTCCTAGATATATGAAATTTGTTATATGATAAAGGTGACATTTTTGTATTAGTGGAAAAGAGGTAGTTGAATTAGTAAATGATGGTATCTGTTTATTTTAGAGAAAGCTTTCTTTTCTCACACTCTAATCTCTGTAGATTGAAGATTTTTTAAAAAGTAATAGAAAAAATTGTTGGTAAAGATTTCCTTAATGTTGGGCTTAAGAAGGACACGAGAGGTAGAAACCACCTTTTAAAAGAAGTCATGACTACTAAAAAAGTCACTGAAAAATTTCCCCATTCTAGTATGAGCAAGAGTATAGGTTAACATACTCTCATGAACTACATAGAAGTTGTCATTTATTATTCAGGTTAAGATCAGTTTTGCTATGGTAACATAAACCCTCAAAAACCTCAGTACCTTAAAACAAGCAAGGCTTATTTTTCAAGCTGCGTGTCCACTAGGCTTGTGCTCCATTCCATGTCATTCTCACATTAGGACCTCACATGCTGGGGTGTCTGTTGTATGGAATACTGCCATCATTGTGTCCATCATTGTGTGGAAGGTAAAAAGCTCTAGCGCTGCACTGTCCACTGCAGGTTTTTTGGTTGTTGTTTAGTCACTCAGTCATGTCCAACTCTTTGTGACCCCATGGACAGTAGCCTGCCAGGCTCCTCTCTCCATGGGATTTCCCAGGTGAGAATGCTGGAGTGGGTTACCATTTCCTTCTCCAGGGGACTTCCTGAACCAGGAATTGAACCCACGTCTCCTGCATTGCAGGCAGATTCTTTACCACTGAGGTACCGGGAAGCCTGTCTACTACAGTAGCCACTAGCTATGTATGGCTATTTAAATTAATATATTAAAAATTCTTTAAGTTCACTTTCTCAGCCACTGTAGCCACATTTCAAGTGCTCAGTAGCTGTGTGTGGTTAGTGACTACCATACTGAGATAAAGAACATTTTTATCATCACCAAAGTTCTGTTGTACAGTGCCACCCTAGAAAGTCTTGCCCCGACAATTAAATGCTCCAGTTCAGAAATGACACAAGTCACTTCTTTCACAAGTCACTGCCCTGAACTAGTCAAATGGCTTCACCCAAAAACATGACAGGCCAGAAAGTGTGGTCCTTCTGTGTGTCTAGAAGGTAGTCCTTCTAGCGTGTATGTAGATGGTGAGGAATAGCAATAGTAAATGCCACGGTGTGTAGCTTTTTCAGAGGGCAGTTTAGATATATGTATTTTCTCTGAAAAACAACCCTTAAAAATGTTTATGCCCTTCAGTCCTGTAATTCCATTCCCAAGAACACATTCCAAAAAAATTATTGGGCAGTATGGGTATTTTTTACATTAATCTGTTACATTAATTTCTGCAAAAGTCAAAAGCTAGGACTGGGCTTACAGAAGAGTTGTAACAGAAGAATCAAAACTCATGCAACCTTGAAAACAAAGCATACTAAAAATATCAACAATCTCAGTGAAAATGCTAACACCTTAGATTTTCACTGCCAGGCAGCATCAGTCCTGTACAGCCATGAACTCTCTGTTTGTGCTTCCTGGCAGGTAAATATGATGGCATTTACTGTCAATAAATAAAAAGTTATATTAAAATTTTGTTTTGGCTTTCTTAATAAAGTATGACATCATTTATATGTGGACTCTTCCCTGGTGACTCACTTGTAAAGAATCTGCCTGCCAATGCAGGAGACAGAGGAGACACAGGTTCAGTCCCTTGGGTTGGGAGGATCCCCTGAAGGAAGTGGCAACCCATTCTAGTATTCTTGCCTGTAGATTGGCAGGCTATAGTCCATGGGGTCAGAGTTGACAGGACTGAGCAACTGAGCACACACTTGTGAAATCTAAAAAATGAACAAGTGACTATCACAAAAAAGAACTAGATATGGAGAACAAACTGGTGATTCCTAGTGGGGAGAGGGAAGTAACGAGAAAAGGATAAGGAACTGAGAGAGATACACTGCTATGTATGAAATAAATAAGCTACAAGGATATACTGCTGCTGCTGTTCAGTCAGTAAGCTGTCTGACTCTGCTACCCCATGGACCGCAGCACAGCAGGCTGCTCTGTCCTTCCCTGTCTCTGGAGTTTGCCCAAACTCATGTCCATTGAGTTGGTGGTGCTATCTATCCATCTCATCCCCTGCTGCCCCCTTGTCCTTTTGCCTTCAATCTTTTCCTGATGAAAAGTCCATATGTTAATGATAGTGATTTCTGGGTTGATTATTTACCAAATATTTTTAATACTATGTATAGTCAGGCACTGTGCTAGGAATGATATACAGGAAAAAAGTACACAGTCCTTACCCTTTAAAGATTCCTAATCTAGATAGAAGGCCCCTCAGCAGCCAACCTTGGTTATCAGATGACTGTTGCCGATATGGCAGTGCTGAAGTTCAGGTAACCCTTTATAATGTTGCCAAAGTGTATAGTGGTGCTGGCAATTCAGATGTGCCAAAGAAAAGCCAGAGAGTGCTTCCTTTAAGTGAAAAGGTGAAAGCTCTAGATTTATTAAGGAAAGAAAAAAAAATTGGATGCTGAGTTTGCTGAGATCTACTGCAACTTCTGTCTGGAATTTTGAAGTAGGAAAATATTCATACTAGTTTTGCTGTTACACCTCAAACCTTAAAAGTTAGGGCCACAGTGTGTGGTAAGTGCGTGGTTAAGAAGAAGGCACACATTTGCACAGTAAGATANTATGTTAATGATAGTGATTTCTGGGTTGATTATTTACCAAATATTTTTAATACTATGTATAGTCAGGCACTGTGCTAGGAATGATATACAGGAAAAAAGTACACAGTCCTTACCCTTTAAAGATTCCTAATCTAGATAGAAGGTCCCTCAGCAGCCAACCTTGGTTATCAGATGACTGTTGCCGATATGGCAGTGCTGAAGTTCAGGTAACCCTTTATAATGTTGCCGAAGTGTATAGTGATGCTGGCAATTCAGATGGTGCCAAAGAAAAGCCAGAAAGTGCTTCCTTTAAGTGAAAAGGTGAAAGCTCTAGACTTAATAAGGAAAGAAAAAAAAATTGGATGCTGAGTTTGCTGAGATCTACTGCAACTTCTGTCTGAAATTTTGAAGTAGGAAAATATTCATACTAGTTTTGCTGTTACACCTCAAACCTTAAAAGTTAGGGCCACAGTGTGTGGTAAGTGCGTGGTTAAGAAGAAGGCACACATTTGCACAGTAAGATAATTTTGAGAGTGACTACATCCTCATAACTTTTATGACAGTATATTGTAATTGTTCTTTCTTATTATGTTATCTTTATTGTTACTCTTACAGTGCCTAATTTATAAATTAAACTTTATTAAGATGTGCATGTATAGGAAAAAATAGTGTGTGTGTGTATATATATATATGGTTTGGTGCTGTCCTTAGTTTCGGGCATCCACTGGGGATCCAGGAATGTATACCCCAGGGATAAATGAGAGGAGGGCGCTACACCAAAAAGCATAAAATAATTGAAGAATAAGTCAAACCAAAAGTCTGACCTTTTTATTGAAATCATAAAACTTCACTGAGAGCATTAAGACATTAAGTAAGTGAGAGATCATGATTTTGGATTGACAATACTGTTAAGATATTAATTCTTCCCAGATTGATCTAGTGATTCAATCTAATCCCAGTTTCAGCTAGAAAGCTGGCCTTCTCACAAAAATTGAGGTGTTGCCTCTAACATTTAAGTGGAAACATGAGTGGACCTGTGTCGTCCCTGGGCAGAGAAGCTTTAAGAGCCTCTGTGTAATTCTACCTGTCCCCTCTTCCCTGATCTGGCAATCCCAGATGCAGGGAAGTGGTTGTCTCTCAGCTGAAAGACAGTTTAGTTTGAAAAAGGAAGAAATGGAGGCAAAGAGATTAGGTGATCTGTTCAGGGTCACAGGGTTTGCACGGGTCTTTGAACCCGGGTGACGCAGTCTGGCTCAAATCTGTACTCCAGACATCCACAATCTACATTTATGCCCCTTTCTAAGAGAATTCTTTCTCTACACCCTTGCCTACTAACTTTTTGAATATTTAACAATCTGATGGAGAAAACCCCTTTTTACGAGGTTGAATGTATTTTCATGTTTACTGGCTGTATTTATTTACCTTTAAACTGTTAAATAACTTGCCCATTTTTCTTTGGGTTGTTTGCCTTTCTTAGTGGTTTCTGGTACTTGCCCTTTTGATCAGTTTGCCTTTATCTTGTTTCAGTGACTGACCCTGAGGCCTGTTACATTGGCACTGAGCCTTGGAAACCTAAGGAAGCTCTGGAGGAGGATGGTATTATTACTGACAAGGCAGACATATTTGCCTTTGGTCTTACTCTGTGGGAAATGATGACTTTATCTATTCCACACATTAATCTTCCAGATGATGATGATGATGAAGGTATAACTACTTATTTTTAACATAAATCCCAATCTCTCAGTTTGAACTAAGGAATAATTTATAAATTGGGGCTTCCCTGGTAGCTCAGATGGTAAAGAATCTGCCTGCAATATGGGAGACCTGGGTTCTTCTCCTCTAGGGAAGATCCTCTGGGATCTTCTTAAACTTTAAGAAGGGAATGGCTACCCACTCCAGTGTTCTTACCTGGAGAACACTGGTTTAATCTCATACAAATGAGATGTAGATTGAGAACAGGGAGATAAACAGGGAGAAAATCCAGAGGAGCAAGAAATTACCTTAAAAACTCCTCTTGCCTGAGAAAATGATTGGAAAGCTACCCTAGTAAGGGGATTGGGGTGGCTAACCTTTAAATTCCTGACAATAATTAATCTACACCATGGCAGGACAGTTGAAGAGACTGCCTGTGTAAAATGAAAAGCATATTGGATGATGAATTATTTCAGGACAGTGAGTTTGAGCAGTTGCTAAACTTTTCCATGATTTAAAGTGATTTTAATTGTTTCTGACTCCTTCATGAGCAGATAAAACTTTTGATGAAAGTGACTTTGATGATGACGCATACTATGCAGCTTTGGGAACTAGGCCACCTGTTAATATGGAGGAACTGGATGAAACATACCAGAAAGTAATTGAGCTCTTCTCCGTATGCACTAATGAAGATCCGAAAGACCGTCCTTCTGCTGCGTGCATTGTTGAGGCTTTAGAAGCAGATGTCTTGTGATCACCTCATACCCATGACTGCTGGAGCCTCAAGTATGGCTCATGTGTATAGTTGTTCTATTTGCCATGATACATTTATGTAGTTATTATGATGATCCATAATTCTTAGATGGAAGTGGCCTATTTTAGGACCACAGATAGCACCTTATTAACATTTGAACAACTGTTTCTATTATAAAGGTAGATGTATGCTTATGTTAATAAGTATTAGAAATTGTAGAGGGTTTTCTATAAAGTTTAAGAAACTACTAAAAAATTTGAACTTGTTTATATAGATTAAAAATAGTGCTGTAAAAACAGATGTCTAACATTAATTTGGCCTGAGTGACTTTTATTGATCTTTCTCAGATGTTCTCTATTTTAATGGATCTACTGAAATTAGCACTTTGTGTATTACAAAATAAGTCTACATTTGCTTACCTCTTAAAACCTTTTGCTGGCCTTTCTTGGTTGATGTGCTTATTCAATAGGGTCACTGAGATCAGAGACCTGGGATATGGCTCGAAAGAGGAGTTCCCTGGGTATATCCGAACATTTTTGGTTAAGGCTTGTCTTGTTCCAGAGCTTTGGTTTTTGCTTTAATTTATTGAAGGAATTTTCTGTACTGGTATCTTTAATATTTTTATTTACTGATCTATATCTTAAGCATATCACATTATTGGTGTGAATAAAACTCTAATAGGACAACATAAAATAAAGGACATGTCAGTTAGCCGGTGTGTTATCCTATTTTGTACTCCATTGTATTGAGTGTTGTCATTAAACTTATTGAGTGAAAGTTAGCAGGTTTTTTCCTCTTTCTTGGCCTTATTTGTTAATCTATAAAATGAGAGTGATTTGAATCCTTATTTTCTATCTGTGAGCCACATCTCCCAGGGATTTTTCAAGTACTGAATTGTGCTTTGAATCTACTGAAACGTCCAGGGTAAAAATTACTGTGATGTGGGGGATCTTAGATTAAGAACCACTGCACTCTGGGCTTTAAACAATTCTGGAATTCAACAGAAGGTCCCTTTTAGTATGAGATTGTACCAAGCAATACTATACAGATCATTAATGGCTTATTTTCTGTTAAAAGATCATTAAAGTGTCAAGAAAGTGAATGGAAAACTATATATAAAAAGCACGCTGCTGAAGTTGTGCATATATGTTATAGTCCTAAGAATCTAGGAAAAACTTAAGATTCCTTTCCAGTAGCAAATGAGCAGAAATTTTAAAGCAAAACCTATCATAGAAAATAGAAAACAAGCATAATAGGGTCAACAATGCCAAAAGTTGGGTTTTTGAAAATCTGAAAGATTGATAAGCCCCTATCAGGTCTCATCTAGAGAGCAAAAAAGACATGTCAAGACGGAAACATCACTGCAGCTCCTATACATACCCACTGTCATTCATAAACATGTGAAAAATCCCTAACAAACCCAAACTGATTGATAATATAAAAAGGAAAAACTTCATCAAGACCAAGTTGGATCTATTTCAGGAAGGCTAGGTTGGTTTAACATTTAAACAACCATATTGATATAAGAAAAATCAAAGGATGGAATACAAATTTTGATAAAGTTCAGAATCTCTTCAAGATGTTTAATCTCTTCTCTTAGAAACCTGGGAACAGAAAGGAACTTCTTTCCCCAGAAAGAAAAGGGTCCATATCTAACAAAATCTATAGTAAACATCATTTTACACTAGCTATGGACTGGAAGTGAACATTCCACTGAAAGTCATATGTTGACACCTAATCCCCAGTGTGTTTGTATCTGGAAGTGGGGCCTTTGGAAGGTGACTACAAGAGGGTGAAGCCCTCACAAATGGGATTAGTGCCCCTATAAAAGAGATGTGAAATAAAGTTTGTATTTTACGGCAAGACAAAAACAAAAACAGAACGTTCTCTGCTCTTAGGCTTCCTCCTGTTCCCCTATGCACTATGTACCTGGATTATGCATTAACCAAACCTCCCTATCAGCAGAAATACCTGCCAAGACATAAAGATGGCTAACAGGCACATGAAAAGGTGCTCAACATTCCTAATTAGAGAAACTCAAAGCTACAATAAGTTATCATCTCATACAGTTCAGAATGGCTATCATCAAAAATCTACAAGTAATGCTCAATAATTACATAAATAATACAAATAATGCATAAGTAATAAATGCATCAATAATCTACAAATAAATGGAGAGGATGTGGACAAAAGGGAGTCTACAATAGGTGGGAATGTAAATTGGTGCAGCCACTATGGAGAACAGTATCAAAATTCTTAAAAAAAAAAAAAAAAAAGATTTACCACCTGATCCAGCAATCTCATACCTAGGCATATATCCAGAGAGGACAAAAACTACAAAGACAAGTACCCTAGAGGTTACTGCAGCACTATTTACAATAGTGAAGACATGGAAGCAACATAAATGTCCAATAACAAATGAATGGATAAAGTATATATATCATTTTATGGTACATATTCATATATATGAATATAGCCATAAAAAAATTGAAATAATGCCATTGGCAGCAACATGGATGGACCTAGAGATTATTATACTATGTCAAAGAAGGAAAAATATATCACTTATATGTGGAATCCTAAAAATGAAACAAGTGAACTTCTTTAGAAAACAAACAAACTTATACAAAATACAGATTTATAGTTACCAATGGGGAAAGGAAGGGGGATAAATAAATATGAAGTAACATACATACTCCTATATATGAAATAGATAACCAACAAGGACTACTATAAAACACAGGGAACTATATATTCAATGTCTTGTAGTCTATAATGGAAAAGGATCTGAAAAAGAAATATACAACTGATTATACAGTGGAAGTGAGAAATAGATTTAAGGGCCTAGATCTGATAGATAGAGTGCCTGATGAACTATGGAATGAGGTTCGTGACATTGTACAGGAGACAGGGATCAAGACCATGCCCATGGAAAAGAAATGCAGAGAAGCAAAATGGCTTTCTGGGGAGGGCTTACAAATAGCTGTGAAAAGAGAGGCGAAAAGCAAAGGAGAAAAGGAAAGATACAAGCATCTGAATGCAGAGTTCCAAAGAATAGCAAGGAGGGATAAGAAAGCCTTCCTCAGCGATCAATGCAAAGAAGCAGAGGAAAACAACAGAATGGGAAAGACTAGAGATCTCTTCAAGAAAATTAGACATACCAAGGGAACATGTCATGCAAAGATGGGCTCGATAAAGGACAGAAATGGTATGGACCTAATAGAAGCAGAAGATATTAAGAGGTTGCAAGAATACACAGAAGAACTGTACAAAAAAGATCTTCACGACCCAGATAATCACGATGGTGTGATCTCTCACCTAGAGCCAGACACCCTGGACTGTGAAGTCAAGTGGGCCTTAGAAAGCATCACTACGAACAAAGCTAGTGGAGGTGATGGAATCCCAGTAGAGATATTTCAAATCCTGAAAGATGATGCTAAGAAAGTGCTGCACTCAATATGCCAGCAAATTTGGGAAACTCAGCAGTGGCCACAGGACTGGAAAAGTTTTTCATTCCAATCCCAAAGAAAGGCAATGCCAAGGAATGCTCAAACTACCGCACAGTTGCACTCATCTCACATGTTAGTAAAGTTATGCTCAAAATTCTCCAAGCCAGGCTTTAGCAATACGTGAACCATGAACATCCAGATGTTCAAGCTGGTTTTATAAAAGGCAGAGGAACGAGAGATCAAATTGCCAACATCCACTGGATCATGGAAAAAGCAAGAG